>JAFIDM010122899.1:0-23033 GCA_023159025.1 Thereuonema tuberculata | reverse complement strand
GTGAACGAGTGTACTACTGAAATCTAGTTGGTGTTTATAGACGCGGTCGCTGGTTGGCTAGAGTAACCGGTTTATTTTACAGACGGCGTGATTGCTCAGAAGGTTTTGACCATAACCGTGGTTCCATTTTATAGACGCACCCGTAATTGATCTATTTCTATCGCAAAGTCCTAACTAGATCAAGTCATGCTGTTTGGCGCTTCTAGTCAGACTGTATTATCACTCATTAAATAAGTACTGTTTCTATGAATGTTTCTAACTATACAAAATGTAAAGACAATCAGCCCTTGTCTAAATGTTAATATGTTTCATATAATTTAAAATGGTAAAATCGTCTTTTATTCAATTTTTGGAATTTTAACAGTCATAGTTTATTTTAATGATAGCACAGCGAGGTGAGCTCAGAATTCTTTGGGAAATGGATTTATTTCTAAAGGAATACATGCTGCATCAGCTTGTGTTTGAGAAGCAACTGACAAATACACATAGTTTTTATAAGGAAAGTTAACCCAAGAAAGACAAAGAAAGTTTACTGAATGACGATTGAATACAATAAACAAAAAGAACAAAGTGGTCGTATTCGGCCCCTAGGTAGTTCATGGTTTTTCTGGTCATCAAAATTTCTGTCGAAGGCTAATTATTAATAACAAACACAATTGAACGGTTAATATATATATTTTTTTATAATTTATATCACTTTTATTTATTGTATTCAAATTCAATCGTCATTCAGTAAACTTTCATCTCGACTATAAGATTAATTAGATAAGATTTCGTCTTCCAGTTGCTCTAACTCTTCTTCATCTCGTCATCAGAAAAATATAAGTTTATTTTAGTCATTGTATATCTTTCGAAGCCCAGAATTAAACAAAAACATCAACAAGCGCCAATAAGACAAGGGGGTGATTGGATTCGACATAAGACTCGGTGTATCCAATGTTAAATAAGCATAGTGAAGGAAAAGTCAAAACATTATTTGCCTCACTAATAGCTTGAAGACAATTTGGGGAAAGGTACCACAAATCTCATCAACCAAAAAAAAAAATCATTCATGTCATTTTGGTATTTGGTGGGGGCTACTGATCCAAACAAAGGGTTCTCTCTCGTCTTCTCTCAATTCTTCTCTCTTCCTTCTGTTTCAGATGTTAGAGAGGGGCGGCGGAGCCCGGGGGGGGGGGGGTGCAAAAGACCTTATATCGACTTTAAAAGTCGTAGGATCCGTATTCAACTCCACCTTGTGTTTCTTGGTTAATCAAAAGTAGGTGTCGCCATCGATTCATGTAGAACTGAGTCCCTGAAAGTGTAGTCCGTGGTCAATTACCGGTCGGTTTAAAATTAAAAATTAATTAATGTTTATTAAACTTATTCATTTAAATAATACTTTTCTCTATAATATCGTACAACAATCACGAACATTGTTAACGTCGTGTCAAGGGATATTCTGTCACAAGAAAAAGTTTTGAAAGAGGCCGATCCCTAGATAGGAAAGTTCGAAAACGGTTTCGAACATATTTCCTTGACTTATGATCATCGGGTTATTAAAACACATTGCCATCTTCCAATGCCGTTTGTTCTGTGTATCTTGGATTTTGAATCCTCTGATCTTCAAATTTTTCTTAATTCCCTCAAGCCATGATTTTTTCGGTCTTCCTCTTTTATGTTTTCCTGGTGGTTTCCATAGATGTAATTGCTGGGCTCACCTTTTCTCCTCCATTCAAAGCCCGTTTCCACACCAATTTAATCCTTTTTTTTTGTATTCTACAGATAATATTTACATAAACATCCATTAGATTTTTAATTTCTTCATTTTTCATATAATTCAATCTAAAGATCCTTGAGCTTTCATTTAATAATCCATTTCTATTGCTATTACTCGCCTTTCAAATCTTTAGTCATTACCCAAATTTCACTTCCATCTTCCAAAACTGATTCTACCAACATCTTTCCCATGTATTTCTTTGTATTTTTCCTTATCCCATCATACTGAATATAAGCATGATACAATTTTTTTACTTTGTTCAATTCTCTTTTTTATTTCTTCTTTACCAGAACCTTCAGCTTTATTAATCATCACTCCTACACACTCATCATTTTCAACCTGTTTTATTATAACTCTTTTCTTTAGTACTAAATTTTCACTTTCGTTGCTGTTTATAGGCAACTATTCTGACTTTTGAAAATTAACTGTTAACCTCAACTCTCCTACGTCCTTTTTAGTCTTTTCACCATGAATTCCAAATGATCTTGAGCTATCACCATCTGATCATCAGCAAAACTTTAGAATAAAAAGAAACTGATTATTAATTGCTATTCTGGCAGCTTTGTTTCCAATATTTTAAGACTTACTCTGTAAAAAGTTTGAACAGTGTCTGGGACAGGCTACATCCCTGTCGTAATCCTTTCATAGGTAGCTTTAGAAAGGTATTGCTTAAATAAGAAACATTATTTTCATAAATCTCCCTAATTACTTCGAGCAGTATGGGATTTATATTGATATTTCCATTTCTGTCGAACCAATTTCCAATGGACTAATGCCAAATGTTACGAGAATAAAAGTATTAGTGTACTGTATCCGATCTTCTGTTAACAGAGTTTAATAATGGTTTTCTAATCAGAAATGGTGATTGGTTGAAAAGATTTGATATTTTGGCTTGTTTTCATGATCCTTATCATTCAAATTTAAGAAAATTTTGCATGCTGGCTTGTGGCTTACAAGCAAAACTAAAAATTATTCTTTTTCATCGTCGAGAAGCGTCTTTCCATTACAAGATCGGTAAGGTTGGTGGGGTTTTTGGTTGGTGGTGGGTTTGGAATGCACCTAAGTGCGAGCTTCGTAATCGAAGCATCTGTGTAACGGAGTCTCGTGGGTCCCGGTAGCCGAGTGGGTAAGGGAGGTTGGAGGTGGAGGGTTCGATCTTGGCCTTGGCTCCATTCTCCACCAACGGGTCCTAGGATCTACCCAGTCCTCTGTCAAAAGGGTACCAGGTTAATTTCCCGTGCGTTAAGGATGGCGGGCGTCGGAACGCTGGCAGCCTTACATCCCGCGACCCCGAGGGCTCCATAGGCCTGTAGTGGGACACTTTAGTTTAACTTTAGCAACGGAATATCAGTCTAAAGTGGCACCATTCTAGAGCATTTACAGAGAAAAGATTTTTTTTTTCTTTGACGAACAGTTTGGGAGAAACAAAGTGGAACGAAAAAGAAACAAACAGATATGAAAGAAATCAATTTTGTTGTTGTATTATCCATTCAGTCGTGTCCGACTCTTGGTGATACGGTGGACAAACTTTTTCCAATTTTCACGATCATTTGTGGCTCAAATTTGTATCCTTCTTGATAACATCCAACCACCTTGTTCTCGGTCTTCCTCTTTTTCTTTTTCCCACAACCATCCCAAGCATGGTAGTTTTTTCCAGGGAGTTTCTCTCCTCATTATGTGGCCGAAGTATGCAAGCCTCAGTCTTAGCATAGATGATTCCAGAGACAGTTCTGGTTTGATTCATTTAATTATATTTTTTTGAATATTATTAGAGATGAAGAAGGAATAGGTTTTTTATATATTCTTGTAAATTGTCTTTTATCTTATTTATTTATGAGATGCTTGTTTCAGTTTTTCGCTAATTATTTACAAAAGAATAGAAATAATAATAATAAAAAAAAATCCATACACGTGTCGAAGTTACCTACCTTTCAGTTTTATTTTATGTTTATCGAATATCATAATTAAAAGTGGAGTCATATTATCGATAAGAAAATTTGAAATATCATGTTTAAATTATATTGACTGTTTAGATTTGGTAAATGAAGCAAGCGTTTAAGATCACCTTATTTATAGCTTATATTTTGTAGACATGGAAACTACAATACTAATCTAATAGTACAAAACATTAAAAAGTCAATATTTAAGATTTTTGTTATTACTGGATAGATTATGCTTCCTTCTAAAAAAATATAATCAGAATTTAAGTAAGCATATTATTTTCCAAGAACATAAAGTTCTTTATAAACTTTTTTTTTACTTTTTAGTAAATCAAAAAGCATGTTCTAAATTAGTTGAAATTAGATAAGTTGGAGAAAGGCATTGTAATTGTACTAATAACATTGTTATTGTAAAGTTGGTATTCATTTCTATTTCAATTGAGATTTCTGTATAAATAGCAACGTAATACCATAGGCAGTGGCGTAGCACCGGGAGGGGGGGGGGCGGACCGCCCCGGGACCCCGCGTTAGAGGGGCCCCACAACGAGACGAATTTATATTTAAAATTTAAAATGTGTATCATAAATAATGGGTGGGGGCCACGGCCAGGAACTCCTGCCCCCAAAAGCGTTGCTACGCCACTGACCGTAGGTACTCGAGTTTTTACGTTCAGAATCAAAAGATTGCTTTTATGATTGCAGCAGTTTATCATCTTCGGATCATCAATTTGTCTCGTCTTTAGAAGGAAATATTTGCACTGAAGTTATCTCTCTGTCGAGATTACAACTGAATTCAGTGCAATTTGATTGAATTCACTTTATAGGTTAACACGCATTAAACCACTAATTAATTTGTTTGATTGCATTGATACTGAGATTTAAAGTCGTACTCACGGACTTTACCTTGTGTGGTATTACCGATATAATTTTTGAAACGACAAGTATATTACAGTAATTTCTAAATTAATAGTTTTCCGTTTTAAAATAAAATTAGATCCATTCCGGATTTTAAATTAAATATAAGAGAGACAATATTAATTTTAATTTAATTTTTGAAATAACACAGCAAAAATATCAAAATAAATTTAAGCAATACAAGCAATCTTTAAATTTAGATAATATTTAGCTTACATTAAATATAGTCATGAGCATTGGCGTACCGAGGACAGGGGTTGGTAGAGGTTAACCCCCGCCCCCATTACATCCGAAAATGGAGGCAATCTAGAATTTTGGATTTGTTTTTTTCGTTGGAAAGTTCATCGATTTGTTTGTAAACCACTTCTTTCCGGGAAGGACAATTTTTTTTTTCTGGAAAAGACATTAAATATTTTTTTATTCGATTATTTATTTAAAATATTGACTCATTTCTTGAGAAAACAGAAACAATTTTACGAAACACGTTTGTCTTTTCTCTGATTCGATCTCTGTTAATTTTATACTAGAAATTTAAACATCGCCACAAAAGGTTTTTTTTTTTTTTCAAGTTTATTTACACATAACACAAACAAAGATTTGCTATTTATCAAAATACATTAATCAATATTACGTGAGATATCAGTTCCAAAGGGCTGTCCTCCATAGTATTCACTAGGAAGTGAATCAATGCTACTATCTGTGATTCGCGGGCGAGTGTACTCACCTTCCAAGTGCAAATGTACTGGAGGCAAGGTTACTGAGGAAGTGTACACCCGGCAGCAGACACTGTGAGTGCATCTGCACCTGTGTACATGCTCAGATGAAACATTGGGTTATTTTAGCCTGATAATCGTTTTGAACTCAGATTGCGGAGGAGGAAAGAGAGCAATTTAATATCAGATATTACGTTTCACTCGATTAAAAAAAAATCTTGATTATCTGATCAGAAGAAAATAAAGCGAACTATTTAATCTCAGCTATTTACTATATTAAAGAATGTAAAAGAATCATTAGTTTTTGAAAATATGTAATATTGAAATGATCGTAAATATGGTAATGATTTCCGTCTGCGCATTTATTTAAACATTTATTGTTAAAGAGGAAATCCGGAAAGAATATAAGAAAATTGTGAATGAAAACATTATTTGTAATAAAGATCCTGAATGAGAACAGAAATAAATATAAAAAGGTTGATTGAAACTGATAAGACAGCCTTTAAATTTTATTTTAAATGTTATATTTATATTTTAATATATACTAATAATCATCTAAAACCAAACAATTATTCCTGAAGTCTAATTTTTAGAAACTAAATTAAAAAGTATAATCATATTAAAATTTGAGACCAATTTTCATTACTGACATTTCAAGACAGCCTGTTTCACGCTAACCTGGCGATCATCAGTTCAGAGTAGTGAGAATGAATATTGGTCTCAAATTCTGTGTTTATGCATTTTTAGGAGCTTTTTATTCATTTAAATGCGCATTAGAAATTTATTAAGGCTGGCAGAGCCCAGCACATGAATTTTCTTTTTCTTTATTTTTAATATATACTAGTCGGCTACCCGTCGCTTCGCTCCGGAAGCCTCGCGTATGTAACGGAAAACAATTTGTTATTTATTAAAAAAAACACACACACAAATTACATCAAGTAAAATAAAACTAAAATTTTTTTAAAGTTTTTTTTTATTTTAATTTTTGATGTATATATTCTCTTAATTCACGACTGCTTTTAGAATCAGTGTGTGAATCATATATCTGTGATATATTTTTATTTTTTATAGAGATTAGAATGTAATCCTTGTGGTCTAATGCCTAAAACGTCTAACTTCGGAGCAGAAGGTTGCATGTTGGATTCCAGTAGATAACTTGTAGAAATTATTTCTATTTTTATAAATTACAATAATTGCACCAGACCGACAGAGAAATAAAAGATTTTCGTAATATAGATACAATTTTCAGTCGCTTTTGAGCTACAAATAGTGAGCTTTCAGTATTCTACTTAATAGAAATAGTGCTTCTTTCTTTCTTGAGTCTCTTTGTTTTATTTCCATTGATACTTTACAGTGGTTTGTGAGTTAGAAATAGTGATTGTTTTTGAGTAACAAATAGCGATTTTTCAGTATTCTACCTAATAGAAATAGTGATTATTTTTTTTTCTGTTCTTTTTTATCCAATTCCAATTGATACTTTTCAGTGGTTTTTGAGTCACAAATAGTGAAAATTATCTATATCTATTAGCTAGGCCATCAGATTGTTCGATATAGATATTTGAAGAAGAGATTTCAGATGGACGTTAGTTGATATAGATGATAAATGAAGATCATAGCTTGTATTCGAAATTCTTCGCAACAAATTGATTGTGAGTATTCTTTAGAGTGAAGATAACCAAATTCTGTTGAATTGTGACTCAAAGACCTAAAGTTGTGTGTGAGTTAAGACAACGTTTTCCAATTATATGGCAACTTTATTTAGAGTTTGTCCTTGAGCTTTATTGATAAATATCGCATAAGAAGGTCTGTTCGGAAATTGTTTTCTTGCGAAAGTGAATGGAAGTAGATTACCGCATGGTTCCATAGATATCCTATGGATGAAAACAAAATCTCCTTTGTGAGTTCTGTTATAATTTCGGTTTCTATGAGATCATTATCGAATGAACAGCATTTAAGTTGAGTTCGATTGCAGTATGTAAACTTGGGATTGATGTTTCGCAACAATATTATTGGAGATCCAATCTTCAATAACAAACGATGTTGAGGAATTCCGCTGAGATTCAATGCGTTCAGACACTCGGGCATATAGAGATGTTCGTGTGGGGAATTATCAGAAGTGTCAATTTTATTCGCACTTGTATTGTATGCTCTGTAGTCTCTCCTTGTATTCTTAGACTTATCATTCGATTGATGTTATCGACACTCTCGTTCATCTCGTTTATCCAATTCCAATTGATATTTTTCAGTGGTTTTTAAGTTACAAATACTGATTTCTCAGTATTCTACCTAATGAGGTACTGCTTCTTTCTTTTTTGACTTTCTTTTTAATTACAATTGTTACTTTACAGTCAAAGTCAGTTCAGTTTTGACAGATAAGTCAAAAAACAATATAAAGAAAGTTGTAGTTCCCATGGCCTAATAAAGAAAGTTGTAGTTCCCATGGCCTAATGGGTAAGATGTCTGACTTCGGATCAGAAGGTTGCAGGTTCGATTCCTGTCGCGGATGTTTCATTGAAAAAATTCTTTCTATTTTTCATTCTCACAGAAAACTGTGCCGGACAGACACACAGACAGACAGACAGAGAAATAAAAGATTTTAGTAATATAGATTATTGTTTTTAGTTTAAATTTGTAGAGTTTCCATTTGTCTTCCCATTACATTAAAACGTATTTGAAAGATTTTTTCAATAAATAAAATAAGGAAATTTACTAAATGATTTTTTTTTATTCTTCACAATTCAGGTGCTTCCAGTTAGAAATTATTAACATCATTTTTAAATTGAAATCTGATTTAAAATGACTTGAATTGTCGGTTTTGTTTTGTTTTTAGTTCTTTATCGATTTCAGACAAATATATTTTCACTCTATTTTATCATAACAGTAAGAAGCAAGTAGCAGAAAATAGGGTTGATTGTCATCATCCATGAATTTCAATTTCCAGTTTGAAGTAATTCAAGCAACAGCATTCTGACAAAAGAACTAACAAATTAAAAATTAAAAAATAAATATTATTTATGTAATTTTTCAGTGAAATGCGTATTTGTTTACATTTTTTTTTTGACAGTGCAAGTTTATTTTGCAGCTCCCTGTAAAAATTGCTGCTGGTATCATATTTGTATGTATGTATGTATGTATGTATGTATGTATGTATGTATGTATGTATGTATGTATGTATGTATGTATGTATGTATGCATATCTGTATGTGTGTATGTATGTATACATAAGAATGTTTGTTTTGTTCTTTTTTCTTTCACTTTCTGTAAGGATTACAGACACCATACTTTGTAAGGTACATCATTTGGTCCATGGGAAGGTCGATGTGGAATCAATAAGAGCGAGAGTAAGTGCAAAAAGCTCCCTTCAACAACAATTTTCACAAACTTATAGAAAGTGTTTTGGATGTTTTCCAAAATTAAAAAAAAAATTAGTCTTTTCCGTCAAGCTTTTATATCTTTACCTCTTGGTGAGCAGCTACTTTTCTATACAAACTTTTATCTCTCGAGCCCATTGTTGTACCTTTATAGATAATCTCATCAAAAACTTCTGGAGTGCAACTCTGTCGATAACTCGAGTAGAGCTATTTTCACATCAGAAGGATGGAGAGCTCAGTTTGGATTCTATGACTATATTCTATGATTATATACATTGTATATGAGAGATATATACATAATCTAAACTGATATTCAGAAACATAAATTACCCTCAGCAATACCATTATCGGGGAAGACCTCTGGCGAAGACATCTTATCTTTGATAAGAAGTGGTAGCAGGGTCGTTGGAAATCGTTAATCCTGACTTTCCTGAAACTTATTATTATTTTGGCTATTTTCTATTTAAGTTTTCTTTTCAAAGTCCTAAATTAACAGTGTGTGTGAAAAGAAAGGAATTACATTTATCTCTAAATGTGGTCGATTCTCTTGCTATTTAATCGATATTTATATAAAGAAAAGTCATTTGACTAAGTTTATCTTCTTCAAATATAGATTCTCAAGCGTTTATCTTCTGCAAACAAAAAGACTTCTTTCTTTATTTGTGTTTTTGAAGTAATTGATAAAAATGATGCAATGAAATGACAAATCGAAGACAATTGAAGGATCTTCGAATAAATAAACCAATAAAAAGAAACAAAGGAATTTGTCTTGGGGAACAGCGAGTTCAAAATGAGTTCTTTATGAACATTATCTCTGCTGGAAGCAGCTGAAGAAACCAGAAGCAAATTTGTGACTCGTACAGACTTTAAACTAATTTTTAAGAGATTGCCGTTTGTTTCAATTTTGTATTTCTTCTTATGTAAGCATAGGTCAGAGACATTGTATCGTCTGTTGTTGTTATTGTTTTGTTTTACATAAGTTGTTCTTTTCTGACTTCTAGGATAATCATAAAACAAAGAGTTGTTTTTTTTTTCTTCTTAATTTCAGAAATCTAAGGAAGACAACCATAGATGAAGAGATGGCGGCGATTAGCTGATCTTGTTGAAACAAGGAAATTAAAGTGTGTTTTTTTTACTACACGTTGGTCTAAACATTTGGGAACTAACTTATGTATCTTCGATAACTTGAAAAAATAGTAGCATCATGTTTGGAAGCAAGTATTTTGAACCTCATGAAGAAAATTCTTCGGATGGGAAATGACTCCTCAAGAACTAAAGACAACAATATATTGTAGAAATCAATATAAATTTTCCCTTCCCCTAATATGCTTTTGGTTCTTGCACTGAGTAACCTTGGCTGATGAGAGCCTAATATGCTCGAAACAGCTGTCCCAAGGTCTCAGCTTGACTCAAAAGGCATTCCATTATCATTTTATTATGAAGAAAAGAAGTCAACAAACTCTAGATTCAGAAACAAAAAGGTAAATTTCTGTTGTTCTATTAAAATTATCTTTTAGAATCTTCCTTGAAGAAACTCTTATAATGCTTTAAAAAATTTCACTGTTCTTCACTCCAGTCGATGATATATTATAACATGTTCTTCCGCCATGTGTAAAACCATCTGTCTCTTATTAGATTGAAATTTACGTAGTTGGCGGTCGAAACTAATTTTAATGTCATAAATTATTCAATTGTAAGTCTGGGAATTTTTTTCGCCAAATTTTGACTAACAAGTTAAATGCTTTAGGAGAGATTTTATTTGCAAATTTCGTGTTTAAGAAGGATTTCATTTATTGTGATCTTCATTTCATTCACCCACTGTTGTTCTCCAAACTATTCAGTAATAAAAACTGACTTAACTGACAACTGAAACATCATCAGAACTGAGTAAGTGTAAGTCATTATTACCGTTTAATGAGTCTTAAGTATAATCATGTAAATTCATTTTTATAGGAAACTTAATACAATTATTCTGAAACAACTATTCTGGATTATATTTTGAAACGTCAACTGCCCTTACTTTAATCAAAAATTAATTTTAATATTTCGTTCTTTGTTGTAAATCATATTTAAGCATATTTAGTATGTGTTGCAAATACTGGCTCAAAATTACTGGTAATAAAAGTAACTGAAAAACTCAGTAATATAATTTTCGAAGATCTCAAATTACATCCATTTCAACTATGTAGATCTAATGTACTTTTTAAGTTTTCTAATTTAATAAACCTCGGTTTTTCTGCGTTAAGGCACAAGTCCACTAAGATACCCTGCCCAAATAACGCCACCTTAACATTTAAATTACTGTAAGTCTGGAAATAAGGTGTATCGAAACACGAAAATTATGACCAAGAAAGTTTAATCTTCTGTTTGAAGCATACCATAATGAAACATATGATAACTTTTTCTGGAGAAGTATGAGAACTCAAATAAAAAAAACTTTGCAAACTGGCGTTATTAGGAACACCTGGTCCAATTAACGCCATCTACTTTCTAGTAAAATTAACTGATTTAAAATTAAGAATTATTCCATCATTGTAAACATTATTTGTACAAAATTACAGTAAAATGCAAGTAAATTTGACTTTCTGTAAAAAATAATAAAAAAATCACTTGAAATTAACGCAGTCTTCCCAATCTGTAGCTAAAACAAAAGAGGAAATGTAAAAATTAATTAATTTCGGCGCCGCGCCGGTGTGGTCGAGCGGTCTCAGGCGGCGGTCAGCCGTGAGGCCAGTATGCCGGTGCCCGGGTTCACATCCCGGTTGTGAGATTGGATGTTTCACAAATTTCCTTTCCTGTGTGTCAGCCTCTTCTTCGCTTTCTCTTCGGTCTGACGTCATTCCGTAATGGCATCCTGAGGGTTAGCTCTGGGAAAGCACCTCAGTATCTTCTCTCCTTGAAATTCTCGGAACAGAGCTTCTGTTCCCCCCAGATCTAGCCTGGCGGCTGGAATCTGGCTCCCTAGACCCACAATTGGTGGAACAGGGATAATTCGGCTATGTATACATGTAATTAATTTCGGCATTTTCCGATTATAAAAGCAAAATAATAAATAAGATAAAAATCTTTATTTTCTTGAAACATATTAGTAAATTATAAATGTCGTAAGTAACCTAAAATCGTATGTGTAGACCATTAACACCACCAAGGCGTTAAAGCACTACTGAGCACATGGATCACATGATACACTTGTTTGTCTACAATTTCCGAATTTTAAAATTTTAAAGTTAACTTATCTACATAGAAGAATCTTCAAGAATCAAGAAAATATATAGTTTTATATAGTTAATCTTTCCTGAACATTAAAAAATCTATATTTTATCTTACGTTGATATAGTAGCAGCCTTTCAGAACCAGTCCTCGACACGAAAAGGTGGAAATATAATTTCACTCGAAAATGTTGGCGGTCTGCTAGTAACTCACTTCATGTTACTAGCATGTCAGACCAAACTACTTTAGTGCAGTCTCTTATATTTATGAAGAATTAGATAGGTGGCGTTAAAGGTATACATGGCGTTATATGGCTGTGGTACCTTACATATATTTTTTTTACTCCTCAACCCTAAGGTTGGAGGTGGCACGAAACAAGTTCTGTCAACTTACCTTAGAATGATACTGAGGTTTTTTTTCCTATTTGTCTTCCTCAGGAAGCCATTGTGGATTAACTTCAGACCTTAAGGGAAAGATGCAGAAGCAGACAAACACAAGACAGGAAATAAACATCCATGCCGACGCCGGGATTCGAACCCAGGTTCCGACATACCTGCCTTGTGAAAGGCTGCCGTTTGGACCACAAGGCTCTGCCGGAACGGCAAGTTTACTAAGGTTAATAATAACAATAATCTTCAAATTATTTGAGCAAAGTCAATTTTAAGAAAACATACCTATGCTTCTTTTATTTCTTTTATGTTTTTACCTGTTCAGGGAAGATTTCATGGTATTCCTAAAAACAAATTTCGATTGAGGGAATGATAAGCAGATTTGTAATAGATTTCGATGATATATTTTCTACATTTTCTATACAATCTCGTAATTTTTATCTTTATTTTAATCCTTTTTTAAAAGAAATGAAACAACAATATCTTCACACTGCCTTGCTCAGAGTTTTGAAAAGTACGATCCACAAGGTTGTTCGATCAGATCCGCCTAGGGAGATTTTTTTACTGTTTTTCAAGACTCATAAGCGCAGGAATATGAGGATAAAAGAATAGAAACTTAGAAAAAAGGATTAAAAAGGGTTCGCCAGATTAAAAAAAAATCTACAATTCGCGATTATAGAATTTCTTCTGAGATTCCTTATGTGGTTATTGAGATATTACTGCTCAAGATAGGCACATAAAAACTATTTCTATATCCATTATCATGTTCAAAATAAGTAAAAATTCTAATAATTTGTATCTTTCTTTAGATTTTGGTCCATAAGAAGGTTAAAATGGTTATCAGATCAGAGACGTGTTCAAGAATATGGGATATTGAGGAGGGAGCGTTAATTAATAAATTCAACCACTCAAAAAAAAAAACCAAAAAAAAACAAACGTTGGATTTGAAATGGACCGTTTAAGTGTGTTGTCGCAACCTACGTCACAGTTCAAAGAGCCCGTTGCTAAGGTTTTAGCATTGGGAACAGTTACAGTCAAGCAAGTTTTTGTTTGAGAAAAAGAGTCAAAAAATAATAAAAAAAAATTATCAGAATGCATTTTTAAGACTTCAAGAAAGCCCACCTTAGGGTTTCCCCCCCCTTATTTATGAGAATTTTATCAGAAACAAAAAAGTTGTAGTTTGAGGTTCGGACTGCCATAGATCACTTGAACCTGATGTCGATAGCTTCTGATTGGTTAACTCAAAAGCTACTCTTCAATAGTAAAGGACCGATCTGGCATTACTGAAACTCATTTCAGATTATAGAATAATAAATAATTTTATATTCACCGATCAGAAGCTCTCGACATCGGGTGCAGAGTGATCTATGGCAGTCCGAACCTCAAAAATAAGCAAAAATACAACTTTTTTCGTCTTATTGTTTCTCTAAAATTCTCTTAAATAAGGGGAAAAAAATCCTAAGATGGGCTTTCTTGAAGTCCTAAAAATGCGTTCTGATAATTTTTTATTATTTTTTGGGTCTTTTTATTAAATAAAAACCACAATAAACACTTACTTGACTGTAACTGTTCCCAATGCTAAAACTCTAGCAATGGACCTTAGCAACGGGCTCTTCGAACTGTGACGTAGGTTGTGACGACACCACTTAAACGGTCCATAGAGGAGTTAGAAACAAAATAATGGCTGCCCAACCTCAAAGGCCCCAAAATGAAGAATTTCTTCCTTTTTCAGATGGAATGGGAAGGTTATATTTCCTCTTCGAAGTATCAGACTTGCAAATGTTTTTAGTTGGATACCTTGCTTTTGCCTATAGTTATTCATGAATCAGCAACTTCAATGTCTCGGGGGAAAAAAAAGTCGGCTTCTCTGTTAGAGGTCAGTAAAGCAAATCATCAATCAATCATCAATCATCAATCAATAACGTGCGTTAGTTGTTTGAAACTTTAGCCCTTGAATCATCTGGGCAGTACGAAACATATGTCGTATTCTTTGGACGGGAATCTAACAGTTCATATTAAAGTTCTTAGACACACTGTAATATGAACTGTTTAAGAACATCTAACAGTTCTTAAACACTGAATCAAATTATTCAGTGTTTAAGAATAACAAGAAAAGCAAAGCTCCATAATCCTGAAATGACCGTTATCTAGAGTATTAATGGCACGATCGAAGAATAATAATATTGTGTTGCCTCAACTATCTCTTGTCGCTGCTGCAGCTGTCGGAGTTTTGAGCTACAGTGGGATTAATAAAATAACTAAGAGTTAACGAGGAGAGAAGTAGAAAAGTCTTATAAATACTCATAGCCAGAATTTCGTTGCTTTGGACTTACCTCCTGTTTTCGGCTTCCGCCATGACCAGCGCTTACGTCCGATTGGTCGGGGCTTTCGTCAGATTAACGTCCACCTGCTTCGCCATTTTTTTTGCAAACAAATCCATCAGCCCAAGTAAGAAAAAGAAGGTCAGTACGGATTATTCTACCCTTTTCTTCACCTCTTTATAGGGTAGTTCTATAAAAATAGAAAAAAAACATTGAATAAAAGCAAAACTGCGTGGATAAGATCAGTGGCGTAGCAACGCCTTTGGGGGCCCGGGGCGAGAGTTCCATTATTCCACAACCAAAAAAACAAAACAAAAAAAAAACCGAATCTCCAATTCAACAACTAAAAAAAAACCGTTGTAAAGCGGCTGGTCGGGATACGTGGGTGGATGGGACCCCTAGGCTGACTGGTGGGGTCCCCTAGGCTTGCTTTTGGGGCCCCTCTCAGGTGGGGGCCCGGGACGGACCGCCCCCACCCCTTGCTACGTCACTGGTTAAGATGCCACAATGCCTGGGGTAAGACGCATAGATTGATAATATATGAATCCCAGCACGGTACTTCTTAGCTGAAAAATCTCATTCTTTAGTAACAGAGCCCAAAAACAGTCCTCTTACCTTATTCTCGTTGTTTTAAACTAAATAATAACGATATCTCAATCAGAAACATATCGTCGTGTTAAGTGCATGGTGAAGAATATATATATATATATATAGTTGTGTCATCTGTCAGTCATAAAAAAGAATTACAGCGAAAATGGCATCTTATCCCAAATGGCATCTCCTCACCCCCCCCCCCCCAGTGTCTAACTCTCTGTACTTCAATACTTTCCAGTAGAGGCAGTTTCTACCATTAGGCAAGACTAGGCGGCCGCCTAGGGCGGCCGAAGGACGGATTCCGTTTTTTTTTTGGTTAATAAAATAGGATTGTGGTTTTTTTTTTTTGGTTTTTAAAATAGGATTGTCGTTTTTTTTTTGGTTGTTTAATTGAAGATTCTGTTTTTTTTTTGGTGGGGGCGGCATTTTTTCAGTTTTCGCCTAGGGTGGCAGAACACGTAGAAACGGCTCTGATCTTTTTACTTATATATGGAATTTCCTCTTAACTTCGTATCCATTAAAACCGTTTGTGTTTACTCCGATCACCAAACAAAAGTTTCTGGAAAAACAAACAAAAAAGAAAACAAGAACAAACTTAAATCCTATTTTCCTTGAAATGCTATACCTTAAAATTTCTTTATTATTTTTTTTTTTTTTTTTTTTTTTTTAAGTTGTGAAAATAACACAAACGAAAACTCCATGTTTTTATTTTGAAATTATAAAAATCTGATGAATACTAATCGTAGAAATTTCGCGTTTCTGAAAAAAATATACTTCAATCCGCACTAGTGACTTAAGTTGTCTAAAGCCAATTAAATTTAATAATTTTAAAGCAGGAGGAAAACCTTTGACGAAATAAACAGATTAATACTCATTGATTAATTACACATCATTCTTCCCTTTCTAAAAGTTTTCTACGAGAAATTTTTTGTCATCTTATAACCCCCTTGTGTCGACTCCTTGGAAACTATTTCAAATCTAAAAGTTTGATCGTCTTTAGTTCTTAAATATAAACAATACATTTCAAAAAGGTCATCCAACTGTTCAAAAGTTATTGGGAAAGGGGAAACGCACACACATACGGACTGACTGATTTTTCCTAGGAATTTAGACTAAACAACTGATGGAATAGTGCTTTTTACAATAAAGGCAAACAAGCAAAGATCAACTCATATTTTACGCGTGCTTGTGCACCAGTACAAGTTAACTAATAAAGCTGTAAACAGACCTAAGTTTAAGCATTTTTATAAATACAAAATTACAACTAGAATTACATCTTGTAATTTTATCTTTATAATTACGTTTTATAAGTTTTTTATTAATAACTGAAAATCAGTAAGTAAAAAGAATTCCTAATGTTTTTCTTTATAATCTTTGTCGAAAGAGAATTTAATCAATTTACTCTAAGTTTTCATAATTTTAAGAAGAAAAAAAAAATATAAAACTGGAAAATTTATTGCATTTTATTTTTGTTTTTTATTGGTATTGAAATGTTGTATATTTGGATCTAATAGATATTTCGAAGTTACTGATGTAATGTACCGAGATTCCATAGGTCAAGTTCATGATTAATACTTATTATATGACAATCAATGAAGTTATTATCTTTGCTTTTAACGGTTTTTTTTTTGTTTTGTTTTGTCCATGTTTATTAACATCCGTTTTCTCTCATATCTTTATTTAACAACGAAAGACAATATTTCTAGGGAATTCAATGAACTTAAGGAATACAAAGACAGTTTGAAATGTACGATTATGTAAGGTCAACAGACACATACCGCAGAATAATTTGAGATTTCTAAATAACTAGTTGACCCGTGCGAATAATTCGCAACAAAAAAAAAAAACACCTTTGAGAAATAATAAACAAATTCAACAGCTGTGGTGCATGTTAGTAAAACACATTGTCAATAGATGGCACCTTCTCCATTTTTATAAAAAGGTTGACCCGTGCGAATAATTCGCATGGTATCTTGATCAGTCATGTGGAAATAAATAAATGATCAGATTGTCAACAGATGGCGCCGTCTACATTTTTATAAAAAGGTTTTTAAAATAAAGTTTTTTAACGAAAACATTAATTTTAAACAATTTGTTTATTTTTCATCATTAGCGGTGAACGTGATCTTCAAAATGATATCACAATCATTGATTTTGATGAAATATTAAGGGAAAAAAAAACCATCTTTGAGAAATAATATATGAGAAGTTGACAAATTTTTATGTTTTTTTATTGTAATAAATCGTTTATTTTTATTAAAATATAAATCTTTGTTTGTTTTTTATCTGTTCTTGTTAAATAAACGATGAAATATCATTTTAAGTGCATTTTTATTCAAAAAAAGATATATTTGTAGTTTACGACGCTTTAGAATGTTTCGCTTTCGAAAACTAAGTCGCTTCTGTTAAAGCTTGTCTTCATCTTTATAAAAAGGTTTTTAAAATAAAGTTTTTTTAACAAAAACATTAATTTTAAACAATTTGTTTATATTTCGTCATTAGCAGGAAAAGTAATCTTCAAAATGATGTCTCAATCATTTATTTTGATGAAGTAATAAGGGAGTTATGGCGTACCGACACTAAAACACCTTTGAGAAATAATATATTTAATATAATATAAATAATAAGGATAGTACACTGTCTTTTTGGAGAACTCACAGTCTCTTCTTAATGATAGCGAGTTTTCCCTGCTATCGTAATTACTGAAAACCTATTAACCAGATTTCAATGAAACAAATTTTATTAGTATTTTTAAAAGCTCCTCTACATATCTGTGAAAGTTTTATGAAAATCGATAACTCCAGTAAAAAGATACGACGAGTTGAAAATAAAAGTATATTAAAACAATGAAATCCAAATTCAAACAAAAGTCTTACTATTCCTCCTCCCTAGGGAGTGTAGAGATGACTAAGCACAACTTAACCCTCTTCAAAACTCAGAAACTATACCAAAATTAATTGAATGGTTCAAAAGGTATCAGCGATAATTTGTGTTAATTGTAATAAATAAAAGATGCAATGAAATTTTGTATTGTTTTCGATTCAAAAGTCTTTTTATCTAATTCGTGCAATTCCCGTGAGGTTTTTGAAGTTTTTTTCTTCACTGCTTGAGTACCTAGAAGGTAAAGGGATACTATATAGCCATAAACTATCCCTAATGTATCGCTTGCCGAATGCTGGAAACCGCATTCAAATTGGCTTAGTAGTTTTAAGTTTTACGGGCATAAACATTTTTCTGCTGTACTCTTTATATATACAGAGATGAAACAACAACAACAACATAAAGGAACGTTTCATATTTAGCCGTCATCGGCAACAACAAAAATTATTATTATTACACAAAGCTTATTAGTTGTTTAATGACTAATTAATTACTGTTAGCGACCCCCTTCGAGAGGAGCCGTTAAGTTTCCTGTGTCTGATGTGTGTGTAAAATCATCCACAGCCCAATTCGGGAGCCCCATAAGTCATAATGGTTAAGCTTTCATGGCCTGAAGGTTTGGGGAAAATTCAACTTCCGGTCCAGGTCACTTCGTGTTTAGTGGCCATTTGTCTGGGTCAGGAATATAATAGTAATTGGACAAAATTGGGGTGTATCTATACAGAATCAACTATGTTGCCAATGAATAAAACCCTTGACCTAAAGTATCCACTGTTGATTCAAGGAAGCTAGTGGCACTTACTCTGCAAAATGGGATCAAAAATACATACTAAACGAACTCAATGAAGACATCGCTTGAAATTGTATTATAACAACTTGGATAAATGAGTTTTGCGCGCAAATCAATAGTAACGTCACTTTTAACAATATAAGCGTTAGATAGTTTTTAAATAGTACGGAATCGCTTGGTTTTTGTATTTACTGATTTGTTTAAGTCGTCAAAACAATAACAAGAAAATGACGTTGACGTATGTAATTGAATGTTATTAGCATTTATGCGCCTGTTGTGTCTCTTCAAATTTTTATTATATTATAAAAGTTTGAAAAAAAACAGATAATATTAAGAAAATAGACGATGATATTATTTTTAAAAAATACTTGAATTGCTTCCCAAGAACCAATAAACAAATTGAACCTTTCAATTGGTCAGATTAATTCGTTTGCAAATAATCTTTTCAAGTGTTTTCCATTTTATGAAATTATCAGCTCAAGTTTTCAAATTTGAATTTTTTTGCATTTTAAATATTTGTAAGAGAAAAGGATTTGACTTATTTCTGCCTATTTATTGCGATGTAAGGATAATGGAAGAGGGTCAAAATAAAACGAAATATGAAACTATTAAAAAAACATCAGCCGAGCAGGGAAGAAGTACGGAATGGTTTTTATTTTGAAAATAAAAATGGATTTTCTGTGGAGATCAACAGGAAGAGTAGGAATCTAGCACTTAAACGAGTGAACCAGGTTGTATGATCATCTTAAATCTCATAATGACCTTAACCTCATAATCCAACGATTGTCTGATGAATTTACGTTGTTGAACCAAAATCCATTTTAATTTAAATAAAATTCGAGAGTACTTTAATATTATTTAGAGTACAGAGGTAGAAGTTATACAGAGTTACAAGACGCACAAAAATTAACCATACAGGATTTCTATAGTTAGAGACAGAGGTTTTGAGAGATACAGTGAAACCTCCTTTAACGGACACTCCGAATAGCGGACACCTCTAATTAGCGGACATTATTGCGGGTCCCAGTCCCTTAAAATAGGACATTCCATGTTATCCACTCCGAATAGCGGACACTCTGTATAACGGACAGTTATTTTAATTGTAATTTTTTTTTTTTTCGATTAACATTTCGACAAACGCATCATGGTTGTATTTATATCGGTGTCCCATACATTGGTACATTGTATCGGTGTCCTATGATTCAATGCACGAATCTGAGGCCTTTTTTTCACTGCAGTTGCTTTGTAAATATCAATCCCTCGTAAAGCTATCCTATAAACGTGTTGATTAAATTTAGTGCGAATTAAAATGGCGTCAAAAAGGAAGAGATTGGCACTGAAAGAAAAAATTGATGTTCCTGAAGTTGCTGAAAAAAGAAAAGCTGAGTGTGCGTTGTCTTGCTGAACGTTTTAAAGTTGGAAAAATTCAGATAAGTGAACTTTTGAAGGACAAAGATGAGATTAGAAAAATGTGGATGGTGAATACAAACGAAAATTCGAAGAATTTGAAGTTTCGTAAAACTGAAACAAGCAAAATCGACGAAGTGGTGATAAAATGGTTCCACTTTGCTCGTGCAAAGAACATTCCTAAAAGGGGTGTTTTCCTTCAAGAAAAAGCCAGAGAAGTCGGTCAAACTTTAGGATTGGACACGTTTAAGGCATCAAATGGATAGCTAGAAATTAATTTTCTATATACTGTAATTAATTTTATCATTATTTAAGTAAGACAAACGGATTAGCACTCATTTAAAAAGGAATATAGTAAATAATTTGCAATTGTTCATATTCTCTCATACCGCAATGATAATTGTAGAAATTTAATTAAGATTGTACGTAATTTTTCATTAAATGACATGCTATAAGCTAAAAAATAAAAAAAGACAGTCCTCCCCAATAGCGGACACCTCCCAATAACGGACAAAACTTCCGGTCCCGTGACTGTCCGTTATTCGGAGGTAACACTCTATATCTTAAAGGTAAAGATTATCGCATGAACAGATAATTAGTATGGATAGAATATTGAAATAAATATCAAAATAATTCTCAATAAAATGGATGTTCAAAAAACAACGAATTTGTTTACGATAATCAATTTATCATGCTTTATGATATTTTGTTGAATTTAAATTTTCGAAATGATCATAATGTGAACAACAAATGTTAATATCTAACTGTAACAGTTATGAACCCGACAATTTTTATGTTTGAGAATTAACAACATTGAATGGATTTAAAACAAAAACAACCAGAAAAAAGCTAAAAATATTATTGTATGCATTGTAATTCTACACAAAAAAATTTGCTAATTTTTTTTTGAAATGAAATTACACTGAAAATCACAGTTGCTAATGTTTATTACATCATAGCTATCCCCGATCTTCATATTGTCCACACACATACACTACTACGGTGCATTTGATCAATCAGTGTCTGATAACATTGAGAAGCGTATCAGGATGCAATCAGAGTGCAGTGTGTGGAAGAATTCGTTTCTGATTGGTTTGAGTCACTTTGTAACCCGGATAATAGTAAAGGTCAATCTTGATAACACTTATTAAAAGTTATAAAAGAATGATGACTTCACTTTTATAGTAAGTTACCTGAGACAACATCTCTTAATTAAGATGATGACTTCGAAGATGGGTGATCACTTCACTTTCTTGTGGTTATGTTTACCCCGTTCCATTGGCAGCTTCTTGGCCACTGCTGTCGTGTTTACGCTTGGCTCAAGTATAAGAGGTAGGAAAACTTAATACAGTGTTACCTCCGAATAACGGACAGTCACGGGACCGGAAGTTTCGTCCGTTATTGGGAGGTGTCCGCTATTGGGGAGGACTATCTTTTTTTCAGTTTTTAGCTTATAGCATGTCATTTAATGAAAAATTACGTACAATCTTAATTAAATTTCTACAATTACCATTGCGATATGAGAGAATATGAACAATTGCAAATTATTTACTATATTTTTAAATGAGTGCTAATCCGTTTGTCTTACTTAAAATAATGACAAAATTAATTACAGTATATAGAAAATTAATTTCTAGCCATCCATTTGGTGCCTTAAACGTGTCCAATCCTAAAGTTTGACCGAATTCTCTGGCTTTTTCTTGAAGCAAAACACCGCTTATAGGAATGTTCTTTGCATGAACCATTTTATGACTACTTCGTCGATTATGCTTGTTTCAGTTTTACGAAACTTCAAATTCTTCGAATTGTCGTTGGAATTCACCATGCACAATTTCTAATCTCATCTTTATCCTTCAAAAGTTCACTTATCTGAGTTTTTCCAACTTTAAAACGTTCAGCAAGACAACGCACACTCAGCTTTTCTTTTTCAGCAACTTCAAGAACATCAATTTTTTCTTTCAGTGCCAATCTCTTCCTTTTTGACGCCATTTTAATTCGCACTAAATTTAATCAACACGTTTATAGGATAGCTTTATGAGGTATTGACATTTACAAAGCAACTGCAGTGAAAAAAAGGCCTCAGATTCGTGCATTGAATCATGGGACCGGATACAAAGTATCAATGTATGGGGTGGCACCGATACAATGTATCAATGTATGGGACACCGGTGTAAATACAACCGTGATGTGTTTGTCGAAATGTTAATCGAAAAAAAAAATAAAAAAATTACAGTTAAAATAACTGTCCGCTATTCAGAGTGTCCGCTATTCGGAGTGGATAACATGGAATGTCCTGTTTTAAGGGACTGGGACCCGCAATAATGTCCGCTAATTAGAGGTGTCCGCTATTCAGGGTGTCCGTTAAAGGAGGTAACACTGTATTTGTTGATTATTGAGCAATTTTTTTCTTATTTATTATAAAGAAGGTGAATAAACATAGATGAACGTCACATTTGTCTTTCAATTCTTCCGTTGAGGTGAAAGAAGGAAGAAGATTTTTATCTTAAAAACATTTTTCATTAATAAAATTTAATTTGAATAGAAAAAATGACCATAGCAACAAAACAATCGATCGCACAACTCAAAATAGGGAGGATTTTTTTTTTTTTTTTTTTTTTTAGGTTTACTGCGAATTTAAGATTAAGCGTGTTTCTGTTTCTTTCATCTTCATCAGATGGGAAACACAAAACAGATTTGCTTTGGAGTCCAAAAAAATTCAAAATTTCTAAATTGCTTTTTATTATT
>JAFIDM010122898.1:0-27266 GCA_023159025.1 Thereuonema tuberculata | reverse complement strand
CGAATAGTTATTGACTCCGTGTTTCTGGCGCCATTACTATATGCAGCGTCACGATAGTAAGAAATATCGTATTATCATCGTATGGAAATTACTGCCACAGATAGTGCTTATTTTCTACACGAGGTCAGCCACAACGACAAGCTGCTTGCTGCCGTCAAGGACAATGAAGAAAAAAAAATTTCCTTTTCCCCTTAGAATTCCCTAAAAACTATTATTAACTATTCGTTAGTTTTTTAACGAGTTCTAGAGAGGAAAAGAAAATTTTTTTTTTCTGTCCTCATACCCTGACGAATTTTCATGATTAAAGAAAGGAAATATTGTATTTTTAGAAGACATTAAAAGAATATGTCGAATGAATATCCATATAAAATATACATTATTACCATTCATTTCAGAAAATTTATTAAAAATCCATTTAATGAAATTAATTAATTAATTAAAATTATGTACTAACTGGAAAGGAGAAATGTTCCCAAAGTAATACCAAAGATATCGTAAAAGCTGTAAGTTTTAAACATCTGAAAGCAATAAAAAACGTGTTTTTTAATAATTCAAAGTCTAAACGTATTAATTTATATTTATTACTTAATTCAATTTAATTCCAACTCATTCTTACCTTGAATCTCTATTCTGTTAAGTTGAAATCTTTCCTGATCCTTATAAAGGAAAAACGTATTTTCGTCAGGTAATTCTATTCCAGGTCTGAAAGTCTCTTGAATGAGAAATAAGTGCCTCTGTCACTAAATCAAAATGTTCAAAGAAAGAAATAGATTTATAAAATACAGGGTGAGACCAAATTGTATACTAAATGACATCTAGTACAGCTATTTCACGCTACATTTTTTTTTTATAAATTTTTGTTGTATAGGATGACATATAGAACGAAATGAATAATGGTAAATTTACTTTAAGAAATTCAATTTTTCTTTTAACATTATTAATAACAAAAGATTAATCTTAATAAACTCTATTGCTTTGAGATTGTTTCGATTGTTTATATAACAACCATTATTAATAGAAAAAAAAGATAAAAAAAATTAAGCAATATTGATTGACGTCTTTACAGATGATAGCTTAATTACGAGACTTTACTTGGTTCTTTAATGCCAAGTTAAAAAAGGAACATAATACTGAGCATTAATAAAAAACGCTCAACATTTTCATTAAGATGCACCTCTGCAGAGTCTGAATTTATTGCTACGAAGTTTAATTTTATAAATTTTTCCCATACTCCATTCTTCCTTGTGTTATGAGTAATTACAAAATTAATATTGTAGAACCGATAATTGAAACTTAATATGTAATCTATTAATATGTCATTTTTATGTTAAATTTAAATTTATCGAGAATTAAACAATTAAATAAAAGTTTAATTTTGTAATTTTATTACCAATCTCAATTGTTTTAGGTAACTTTATTAAAAATCTTACCGAAGAGTCTCCCGAAATTCTTGTTTATTTCTCTGTAAATTTTTGTTTCTGGTTTCTCCATAAAAGTTTACCGCTTATACGGAGTTACAATCGTGATCAAAGGCCCACAAAATGTAGGAATGGGATATTTATTTTTGCCTATCCGGAAAAAAACGGATACTCGATTGTTTGTGTCCGCAATTTCGAGATTTTTTTGCTCGGGAACCCTATCAACTTGAAATTTGTATATGCTTAGTTTAGAGTGTCTACTGTATAATCTACATCTTTATTCGACCGTATCTACAAGAGTTTATAGACACAGTCGACTGTTTCCGGAAACAGTCGTTGTTTCCTTATTTTTCCCGATAGGCAGAAGCAGAGTGTATAGTGCACACTTTAAAGTAAAGCATATGCAAATATCAAGTCGATCGAGCAAGTGTTTGTCGAGGTAAAATTTCCCAAACTTTACCTATTTCAGGTAGACAGCCGGCTATCGTTTCTCGGCGGATAACCCTCCAACGCTCCTTATGTGAAGATTTGATTTTAATGGGTCGCCCTTAATTTTATGCTTTACCAGAAATTTTTTTTTACTTGTTTAACTTGAATACTTTTGAGGATAAATATAATATCCATATCTAAAACTTTTTTCTAATCATGACTACAGAAAATAATTTTAAGTTTTATTTTCTATTTGAAGAATTTTAGAAATGAAAACATAAAGTTACAACATATTATAATATTGTAGATTAATCTTATAGATGTTTCTGAAAATAACATGTATATTGAACTTCAATAATGTTATAATACTTGTAGAAAAAAAGAGATCATCAATTTTCAAAAAGAAAAAAGAAAATAGGACGGCATTTCAATGAAAACTTCACTATTCCAAGTAAATGCAAATTCTCATAATTATATATAAATTCTCAAATGTGTTGGTTTATTTTGGAGATGGAATTCTCACGAGGCTAGGCAAAGGCATAGTTAGCCAGATAAGCTCTGTGAAATGGATGACAGACAGATATCGATATAAATAGTTGTTATTATTAATAAAGGCCTAATGGTTTAGGGCGAAAGATTAATCTTCAATGATGGTAATTCTCTCGAATATCAAATCTATGTGGTAATTAGTCAATTATGAGCTTTGTAGAAAAACATGCATCCTTTACAAATTCCACCATTGGGGCGACTCAGAGTATGTGGCCACCTTCAAGAAGCACAGTCCATATTGGATCGAATGTAGATTTAATGTTTTGAAAATTTAAAACTACAAAAGTTCATTGAAAATTAAAAAAAATATATAATACAGTAAATCCTCGTTAAGTCGTCACCCGGATAAGTCATCACTCCGTTTAAGTCGTCCTTTAGCTTTGGTACCGACAAGCTCTCATACACAATAATGTAAAATAATACTCCTTTACCTATCACCAAATTTAATTCTACTCCAGATAACTCGTCATCTTCAAAAATGGTTAAAAGATCTTTCGTCTCCAGTTTGCATGCCATCGTGTTGTCTTTTCAGCCCCGCCCCTTCACTTTATGAAAGCTAGGCTTTTACGGGGAATTTTCGACACGCCTGTCACTTCATTCCTTTCCTACCTCTTCTTGTTCTCGGAATCTCGCTGCTAATCATTCAAAGCAACTTCTCGTTGCGATTCTGCCGAGTTTGACTGTTTTTCTTGACCGCTCCTGAGTGTGACTTCAGTTCATAGCGAGTAAGTCCCGCGATAATGACTATTTTTTTTCTCTTGCAATTTCGTGGTTCGATTGCGTTTTTAACATGCCAGAGAAACGAAACTTACCTCGTTATCTTTTAAAGAAAATAATGATTTAATTGCACTTTTTGAAAAATCAAATGTTTCGAAAACAGCTATTGCTCAGGACTACATTAAACGATATTTTTTTCTTCGAACCAAGTAATTGAAGAAGCTGACTACAAAGACAAAAGAAAGAGAATGAACAAATCGAAAATTGACGAAATTGAGAAAGTTTTAGTTCGATAGCTAAAACATTTCCGATCGCAAAATGTGCCGATTTCCGCCGTGATTCCCAAAGAAAAAGTTATGGAAATTGTTAAGCAGTTGAACATTGAAGATTTCGGTTGCAGTAATGGTTGGCTGGAACGTTTCAAAGACAGACATTGTCTTTCTTTGAAAACGATTAAAATGTGGTAACTAAAAAAAAGTGTTTTATTTTCCACTCATTCATTTGCATGAATTGATTTCAGAAAAACTTCTTTTTCTCACCGAATCCTACAGCAGTTCATAAAAATACTGTATTTCATTGTTTTTTTTGGGTTTTTTTTTCCAAAATTCTCACTCCGCCTAAGTCGTCAAAAATGGTCCCTTAACGAGGTGACCACTTAAAGAGGTTTTACTGTAGCATCAATTTCAAACATTAGAATGTGTTTCGATTTTAATATGGTTATGTCTTTGGTTATTTCACCTTACTTTCTTTTGTTTATCAACAGTCATCGAGAAGTTATTAAATATTTCCTGATGAATAACAAGCATATAATGATTCAAGGGAAAACTCGAGGAAAGACTCGGGAAACCCAGTTTTTTTCTCAGACCATTAGAAAGCCAGTTTTAGTCTTGGTACTGAAAGTAAATTGAACCGTGACCCAAGTTGCCCTTATGATTTCAATTCGTTTGCTTCATCATCTAAGTATGAGTTATTTTCTTTATTTCAATCAAAATCATTTAATTCATAAACTCAAACACTGATCTGATGTTTTGGGAGAAACATTTTTCACCTTCTATGTTTTTAAGGGGTTTTTCCTGGCCTTCCTCAAAAATCCATTATGGAATGCTTCAAACAGCAAGCGACAGTGAAGAAGAAGCTGACAAACTCATTGAAGGAAATGAAAGAAACATCCATGCTGGCATAGGGATTTCAACCGTGATTAAGACGCCTCAGCCTCATGGGAGGGCGCTGGCTAGAGCAGCTACAAGAACATTTATTTCTTACATCATTAGTAAACGACAGTTCGTTCTTTGAAGTTCATTTTCTTATAGTTTAATTCTGAAGGAGGAGGGGACATGATACTGGATAATTTCGATCCGGTGCCTCGGGCCTCCTTCAGGAGATGTATATTAATTACATTAAGTCTTGCGCATATCTAACAACTCGTTGTTAGTTTCTCGGATAGATTGTTTTCGTGATCTTCTGTCCGAACCAAGGTGAGCACACTGCTAGACCTGGAAGAGATCGGAGGGGACAGTGAAAGTCTCATTGGGATTATTTTCGTAATTGCGTGTGGGGGGGCGGGGCATTGGGAGAGGGAGAACTCAACTGGTTTCCTTTAAATTCCAAAACAACTTTAAACGGAGAGTAAGCAAGAGGAACAACAGCAAAGAAATTTAAATATAAACAAAAAAAGATAATTAATGCTTTTAGACAGTGTCAAAAGAAAAGCGGCCACAAAATATACACAATTTTATGACAAAAGTAGAGTGAATTTAACCAGTGAACCTAATGGACGCTTACAGCAAACCGGAAATTAGCTGGTGAAAAATGATCGCTTCCGATAAAGAGGAAAACGGCGATAGAAACCTCCCTCACCCCCAATATCGTTATTGGTGATGGCGACGTTTTCGCCAGACAAACGGTAGCTGAGATACAATACAAGAAAAAGGTGATGAAGCACCGACTTGTGACACTCCACATCCGGTCAGGAAGTGGCCCTTGAGATCTGATTTTTTTTTAGACGTGGTCACCTACTTTTTGATGCTGAAGACAATGGTGAAGGTTTCATTCTAATATCTCGAACCATTTGGTCACTACAGAGTGTGAAATCCAGCAAGTATAAAAGCAATGTATAAAATGTTTTCATAGTTAAGCTGTAACCTTTTGTAAATTGGTATGGTTTATCAATTAGAATGCAGCAGCCAAAAATTGACTTTAATATGCTCCAAAAATACATTAAAAAAACATAGCGTTTGAACATCACCACGGCATGAAATCAGGTTAGGTTGAGCATCTATTGGACAAACAATGCATACATGCAACAGGAAGAATGGAAGAAAACTCTTGGGAGTAAAAAGACAGTAGGTTTAAATTACAATTAAATGTTGCTTTTTGGATCAAAAAGCAGGTTATGAGATTCCAAAGAGGAAATTGCAATTAATAATTAGAATGATTTATTGAATCTCGACTTAGATTTTGATATTAATTGAATTTTTTAATTGTGATATAAAGATGTTAAGGGTCACATCTGTTTTGGCGTGAAAACAAATATACTATCTGAAGAGAAATGAAACATAAAATAGCTAAGATGTGAAGTTTCACAAAGAATTTTTTACTTGACATTATCAAAAACAATGAAATTAATGCTTTTAGACAGTATCAAAAGCAAGCGTGCACTGTGTCCATAATATGCACAATTTGATAAACAAAATTTTATCAGATCGTAGTAGGCGATTTGCTTCAGCATTTCTTTCTCGTTCTCTGCATCTTGTATCTGACTTTGGACGAGATCGTTCTTTACACAAGCGTGAAGCTTCTCGTTTTATATCAGCATCTCTTTTTTCCGTAGGTCAAGACATTTTTTCAATTTCAATCAGAAAAGTCGCATTTGTAATTTCGCCCCTTGCATGCGCAACAATCACATTTATAATAATAAGGAAAGTAAAACAATATCAACAATGATATTTTCTTATCAGAAGATGTTGCGAAGCATTGTCATTGGTTGACTAATCACTACAGAGTGCGACAACCTATGTTTTACACGCAAGCTGTAATATAGGGGCCGCTAAAAATAAAAAAAAAAAAATATTTAAAAAAACTAAATAACAATATTATGTACGCCGACGCACAGATATTAGAAAAATAAAAACATAATAACAAAGAAATGG
This sequence comes from Thereuonema tuberculata, assembly GCA_023159025.1. Classification (NCBI taxonomy): domain Eukaryota; kingdom Metazoa; phylum Arthropoda; class Chilopoda; order Scutigeromorpha; family Scutigeridae; genus Thereuonema; species Thereuonema tuberculata. Next base: position 21,004 of record JAFIDM010122898.1, on the reverse strand, counting down.
AACAACTAGTTTCGACACATATAGTGCCTTTTTTCAAGTTCACGAAATAAAACTTGGGTCTTGATTATATAGTCATCCTGCATGTGGGAGGGGATTGTGGGCGTTGGCAGGAAGGCGCCGGGCGCGAGCGGAGCTTCCTTTCACTTGCCCATTGCCTTGGGATAGCGGAGGGGAAGAGTGCTTAAAACCTACAAACTTTCTCCCCTCTTTTGGCCCTCCCCTTCTCTCGTTTCTCCCTGCTATTTATTATGGTTTGTTTTTGCCCTTAGCAGAGTGCCTTGAATTAAAGAATCTTTTCTTTTTGTTTTTCGGATTTTGTATTTGCTGATATTTTTCACAGAAATGGTTTCGTTGTAACAGGATGGCTCATTTAAAATATGGACCGATTCTTTGCACTTCCTAAGATAGGCGTTGATTTCCCTGCAAACGATAACGGTGCCTTGAATGTTGATCTTGTGATGGTGGTCTGTGGTGTGGGTGACAGTTGCGTAATTGGTGTTCCGGTTATTGATTGCATATTGATGTTGGTAAAGGCGGTCTCCCAGTTGTTGACCTGTCTCACCAACATAAAAACATGGTTGCTGAAGGCAGGGTATGGCGTACACGACACCCTGCGTGGAGAGTATCTCGTCGGAGGATCTTTGGCGCGTTTGTTTTCGGAGAATTTTGCCCAGTGTTTGACTGGCGGGAGATGTTGTGACAATTTGCAGTGGTCGCAGAATGTTGTTGAGTGCTTTATTATAAAAAACTAAATAAATAAAGAATAAAAAAGCGAACTGAAATAAACCTTAGATTGGTAGTATAACCATAGAAAGACTATAGAAAGAAAAAATTAAAATTACTAATCATCATAGACTGGTAGTAAAAGCATAAGGGAAAAGATTAAACTACAACATGAAAGGAAATTGAGCAAGGGGAAAACAGGAAAACAGTTAATTGAAATAAATAACAAAATAATAATTACTAGAAGTTGGATAAGGGATGATGATGATAATAATAATAATAATAATAATACAGTCAAACTTGGATAATTCGAACTTGTTCAATTCGTGACTCTAGATAATTCGAATATTTTGCTCGGTCCCTAGAATTCTAGGGAAAATTGAAAAATCGTTGAAAAATCGTTGCTAATTCGAATTTCATTTGGATAATTCGTAGGATTGTCCTTAAAATTTTACTGTAAAAATTGTTCCTGAGTCTATTCTCAGCTAAGGTGCATAATTTATTTTAACGGTCTTTCTGAGGAAAACAAAAGCGAGGGATATTTTTCTATTTTTGTATCAATTGATAGGTTGGAATCATATGCTATGCCTCCAAGATTGCATTCAATGAAGCAATTAAAAATATCCTCCTTTTTTTAAAAGTGATGAATAACTAAACTAATAAAAAATGTTTGATTTAATAAAAAAAATGTAGCAGTATTCTTAGATAAAGTTTGTGTGCTAAATCATTGATCGTGGAGTTAATTTTTTTATTTATCTTTTCTATTTGAGAGAATATATGTAATTCGAATTTCTGGATAATTCGAACTTTTTCTCCGATCCCTTCAACTTCGAACTATCCAAGTTTGACTGTAATAGGAAAAGTCATAAAAATAAATGAATAGATAAAGAGCAAAAAGGACGATATTAAGATTAATCATAGATTGGCAGTAAACCATTAAAATATTGAAATTTGATATGACAGAAACGGACAAAAAGATGAAACTGATAATAATCGTAGATTAGCTGAAAAACCGTAGGAAGACAAATTAAAATCTGACATGAAGGAAAAGTGAAAACAGGAAAATATTAAATTGAAGAGATAAATAAATCAAAATAATCAAATTTCTATCAATGAATTACGATTGCTGAGTTGTAAGCAGTAATAAAAATAATAATAAGAGTAAAAAATAAATTAAAGAATAATTAAATTAGAGACTAAAAAAGACGAAATTAGGAATAATCATAGATTGGTGGTAAATCATAAGTGGAAAGATCGAAATGTGACATCAATGAAAAAGACAAAAAGAGGAAATTAAATATAATAATCATAAATTAGTAATAAAACCATGGAAAGAAAGATTAAAAAGTTAAATGAAATGAAAGTGAGCAAGAGAAACACAGGAAAAGATTTAATTGAATAAAAATGGACTGAGAATAAAATTGCTTGTGTAACCACACAATTAATACTGAAAAATTATAGACTTCATTAAGCTAAATTTTATTTTTGTAAAAATTCTAATTTTGAAAAGTTTATGATAGTATGAAGCCTTCTATCTTAACACCGGTTATGCGAAGCAATGCTAAAAAACCTCTAAATGATTGCATAATGTTCTGACAGATATCTAATTTTTATGTCATCGCCTTCTATCTTCTTGAGAATTATTCTTTTTATTTTTAAATGAGCGTTCGTAAATTGCGATTGTATTTATTACCTTTTTTAATGAATGAAATTAATTTAATAATAATAACGTTAATTCTTCGTAATATGCTGGGTTTGTAAGATTTAATAAAAGAAATTACAGCTGGTAATGATTATTATTGTCGAACATTACTGAATTGTTGTACCAAAGAATAAAAAATAAGCTACAATGTATAAATAGAAGTTGTAAACATCCATTGTGAAGTTCTAACATTTTTATTAATAATTAAAACAAATTACTTGTAAATCTTCATTCTTGAGTTTTCACTACCATATGTAACCAATAGTCGTGCTAAAGTTTTGTATTATTAGATAATATTTTTTTTTATCTAGGAAGGGATGAAAATTTTATTTTTAAGCTTAAGGCTTTATTTAAATGACTAGTTTTGTATTCAATATCTGTTTTAAATCGGCATGTATCAGATATTCTAATGCGTGCCAGCAAGAAACAACCACACCATAACCAAATCATTGCCTCACTGGACTGTCACTTGTTGGCATACGGATCCATTGCCTCGAGGGATTCTATACTCTAATAATATTCCATCTGCACGAAATAGGTGGAACGCTACTCGTTGGACCAAGCTACTTGTTTTAGTAGTTTTGCGTCCAGAGGTGATGTTTAGAGCCCAGACAAGATGCAAAGCTCTTTACAGTCGGGTTCTCAATTGGATCTGACTGGGCCGTTGATTCATGTAGTCTATAGAGCATTGTACTATATCTGGCCAGAGCATTGAATTGTTCTGTCATCTACTGAAGAATCACATAGCAGTCGGCTGTCATAATGGGTGCCAGACGACACTAACATGATCGTCCAAAGTTTTTCGTCGGCAGCAGAGGCGACGCAAGCTAGATGTCTTTCAAGATAATGATATATTGACAGGGTAAATCCTTTAAATTATTGAACTTAAAAATGAAACTTTGTGGTGATTTTCGATATAGAGTGACCTATATCTCTGGAACCTGCTATTATAGCTCGTTCAAAGTCGCTTAAATCGTGATCATCAAGGGAATAAGCAACAAAGGATTACAGGATATCCGTACTTAAATGTACTTCAATTGTTGTAAACGACCCTTTAATGCAGGAGTTTCGTGCCATGTATTCGAAATGAAAGCGACGGTCTCAGTTTTTCTGGTACTTCAGTGCTTATAAAAATTTAAGAAGAAGGTAAATTTTAACAATTCCTCTCATATTTTATCAAGAAAGATAGCTGACGCGTGGATTATACAAGCAATAGCTTAAGTAGCTTAAAAAGAAATATCTGAAACATTTTTCTTTATTTCAAAGATATTGGGAGATTTTAAGCTCATTTTTGTAAAATACTTATATTTTAGTGGTTGATGTTAGTATGAAGCATTCTTCCTTAAATCTGGTGATGGGAAGTGATAATTCTCTCAATGATTTCATTATCTTCTGATACTTTTAGGACAACGTCTACAATCTTCCTGGGTTAATTTTCCTCCTGCGTAAAATTTTCGATTTTCAATTTCATCAAGAAAGATAGCATGGATCATACAAGCAATAGCTTAAGTAGCTTAAAAGGAAATATCTGATACATTTTTCGTTATTTTATACTGAAAGGGTAGGATATTTTAAGCTCAATTTTGTTTTTGTAAAATATCTATATTTCAGTGGTTTTCAAATACCCTCAATCTAACAATTATACAGTATTTCCGTTTATTTGGAATGCATCTCTGGTTACGTTCAAATTCTCGTGACTGATAACTTCTCCATAGCCACAAAGACTCTGATCCGAAACCTGTGGTTTCAAAAAGCATCGTTTTATTACAAATAGTGGAGGAAATATCTGTTGTGTAAGCATTGTCAACAACATTAGCCTTGTGGCTAATAATTGCGTAATTGTAGAGATAGGGTCATGGAATGACATCGTCACATGCTTCGATAATCACGCCAGCGTAAAGAACAATATTATTTAGTAAGTTCGGAATTGGGATACAACATAATCCTCATGTGGTTACCAACTAATCCCAGTTAAAAGTGTTTGCTTTCGAGTCTAGAATCGCTGTTACTTGTTGCTCTTTTAATCTTTTCATCAATCTTTGAATGGACCAAATATATTCATAAACAAGTTTGCCATTGGCAAATGTCTTTGTTGCAATTGTCTGTTTCACAATACTTGTGTCATCATTAATCCCTACATAACGAAAACTTTACTTTCCTTTTTTCCTTGGAGATCTCAGATAATTTTTCTATTTTGCTTTCAAATTGCAAAACTGTCGAATGTCCATCGGACTTCAACTTGGTCCCGTTGGTCACAAAACGCCGGGAGCCTCATGTCACGTGATCCTAAGGACCTTAGTGGCCTGTGGGACACTTTAACTTCGAACTATCATTTTATACAGCCCAACCATGGATATTAGACCTCCACTTGGCATAGCGTCAAAAATTTGTGATTTGTGTTGTAATGGTCGATTTGTGAAGCGATTAAAGGACCACAATATTTTTTCATTTTTATTATAAGTAAGATGTTCAACTGTTAAGCAAAATAGTTACAATTTTAAAAACTCTAATGTTCACAAAATAACACTAATTTTTCGATGTTTATTAATAAACAAACAAGACGGATCAACCTTCCTGCGAGACGGATTGATTTCCCTATTTTGGAAATGGATTCGCCTTCTTCTGACATAGGAAAGACAAAATTTGGCATCTGATATCATTAGTCTGGACATTGAGCTTTGGCTGTTTTACAAAAGTTTTTTCCCATCAACATATTTTTTTTAAAAATTACATAAAAAGTTGATTGATTTAGTAAAACATCAAAATGTTGAACTGGTTAGATGAAACTTGGAATACTGTCAAATGAATCCGTAAAATCACAAAAATCATTTTCTAAACCCATATTTTATCATCAAATGTCGTTTAATTTTTTAATCGTAATCAAAAGAAGATATATGCAACGATATCATTTGGAATTTACGCAAAGTTACTGAAAGGCAATCTGCAAAGATATGTAGTCAGGCAACGATGATTATTTAAAATTATGCAATGTTCAGACTTTTGAGTTAAGGCCATGTGATATAATGATTGAGCAAAGCCAAACAAATCCCAATGCAGAGATTATAGAATCATCTGATTGAGTGGTATACTGGTATTTAACTATCTTTATCACTTATACCAGAAAATTTCTGAAATTGATGAACCTGGAAGTCTGAAGTCATTACTGATGAGATATCACGTGATCTTTCATATCTAGAAACATTTCTCTATATACATAAATTAATAGAGTAGATAACGTGTAAAAGATGAATATAAACTTCGATTTCTTTATTGCACATAGATCATAAAACACATAATTCTTCCAAAACCTTCTTCCTTTAATAACAACACGGGAACTATCATGAGATTTCTTATGAGCAATCCAAGAGATGGTGTAACTGAAAACTTAGTATCATCTCCGAAAACTAAGATACTGTTATTAGTTTTCCAGTTAACACTGTAATAGGCTTTGTTAAAAATCAAACGAATGTAAAATGCGAATCAACATTCACTAAACGAATCAACATTCACTAATATGAAATGAAAAAGAATAAAAATTTCTAAAATCTAAACGGAATGTAAATTTAATAAAAATGTGACAACAATGCTTGAAAAATATTATCCAAGTGAAATACTTTTAATACATTAAATATTTATTTAATTGAACAGGACACCACATCAGAGTTTAAATTTCGGGATACCAATATCTCGAAGGTATAAAAATAAAGAAGCACCATGTGTGAGACACATGAAGAAATTTGGGAGCTTGGCCTACTTAAAGAAACCAAAGATTAAAGTAAAGAACTAATTCGACTCGAGAGTGCAACAAGGCATTTTTTTGGGGTATTCAACATCAACAAGAGGATATATTGTATACAATGTTGATGACGACACGATTGTGGAAACAAGGATTTTCAGGTAAACGAGAATCGTAGGGGCAGCGATATTCTCAAAAGAGTGCAGAACGAAGGAGGCGAAGTCTACGATTTCGATCCGCTGACGAAGAGAATCAACGATTCTGACACAATTTCTTCTGAGGATGAAGAAGCATCCAACAACGGAGAAGTGTTAACTGATACGCCTGATAAAGAGAGTTTCAGTATATCAGAAGTAGAATCCGATCATAATGCAGCTGATTCAGATGAAGAGGAATCACAAGAGGAAGATCAGAACAACTACTTTAAACTACGTAGTAGACAAGTGAAGTTGAACCCAAAGGTAAGAATAAACGTATTAGAATGCGAAAATGTACCGTCGAATTATGCGGAGGCCATTCAAGGAAGAAGTAGATCAAAATGATTAGAAGCAATCAAGGAAAAGCTGGTAAACCTTAGGAACATCATGAATCGTGGCTAGAATCGGAGATCCATGATTATGTCAACCCATTATCATCGAAATGGATATTTCGTATCAAGAGGGAGTGTCAGGGAAAGATCGTAAAGTACAAAGCACCTACTCGCCTACCCCAAGCATGACCATAATCCGTACCTGAACGGTCTGATTGATCATGACATCTATATAGAAGTGCCGGAGGGTGTGTCTCTGAAAGATCCTAAGTGTAATGGACTTAAGCTTTTGAAGTCCATCTACGGACTCAAACAAGCAGGCCGGAATTGGTACGAAACCATTCGGGACAAGCTAACTAAGAATGGATTTACGGTAACAAGATCTGAACCATGCATGTTTACATACAAAAATGGAGTTAAGGATACATACATCTTGTTATTCTATGTTGATGACATACTAATCATGGGTAGATCAAACGCCATCATTGAAAAGTTCAGAGGAATCTTAGATAACTTATTCTAGATCAAAGATTTGGGTGAAGTCAGAGAATATTTAGGTATGAACATCAAGTATAATGCAGATCAAGGAAGAATTAGCATCACACAGAAACAATTCATCCAAGATCTACTAAATAAATTTCAGATGAGTGACTGCAAGCCCATGAGTACACCCATGGTAGAAGGACAAAGTCAGAATCAACAAAGGCATGACAAGAATGAAAAATTAGGGAAGGTAGATCACCTCAAGTACAGGAGCATCATAGGGAGCCTCAATTACCTAAGTAATGGGAGTCGACCCGATATCACTTATGCGGTAAATCGGTGTTCGAAAGTCCTTAACTCCCCGACGATCCTTGACATGCAGAATGCCAAGAGAATTCTGGGTTATCTCCACGGTAGTGAAAACTTTAAGTTGATGTTTTCGAAGGGAGAAGATAGAATAAAAGCATACTCAGATGCAAGTTTTGGGGACAGATCTAAAGGCAAGTCGACATCAGGAAGCGTAATTTTCTTGGGTAACAGCTTGATCTCATGGAAATGCAAGAAGCAAAGCATCGTAGCCCAGAGTACCCAAGAAAGTGAACTTATTTCTTGTTGTGAATGTGCACGAGAAATAATCAGTCTCAAGAGAACGCTATCCGAGTTGTATTTTACGAAACTGTCAAAGAGAAGTGTGACGTTGTTCTGTGATAATCATCCCGCACTTAAGTTGATTGAAAACAAGTTTCAAACCACGCGCAGTAAACACATAAAGCTGAAATACTACATTATTCAAGTTTATGTAGCCAGAAAGGAAATTGACCTTAAGTATGTGAGCAGCGAAGAAAACAGCGCGGATTTGTTGACAAAGGCCATAAGTCAAACTAGATTGAAAGACTTAGTGAAAAACCTGAAAGTAATTGACACTAATGATAAAAGTTGAATTATTTTTTATTGATTGACTCGTCATGAATTGGAAGGGAGTTTTGTAAGTTTGAATTAGAAAATATATAATTGAATTGTTTCTAGACTGATTTCAAACGAAAAGCAATTCTAAGCCTAGTCAATCAAATCCTGTGTAATACAAAGGGAAATCAATGAACATAGCAACAATCATCGTGAAACGGAAAACGTGATGTGACTTACGTTAGGCAGTGATGATTGTTGAACAATGAACTCCTGATGCATCGAGGATAACAATGAGTTGTAATGGAAGAGAAAAAAGAATGGAAACTTAATGAGTGATGATGTACTCAGATGTTTTCCGTTGGAAGATATTAGGAATTATGTTAAGTTGAAATTCCTAATTCCAATCATAAGATACGTATGATCATTCCTGTGATACATTGAAGTGGAGATCAGAAGTTTGATTTGACGAAGACGATTTAAGGCGTAATATGAATCGTAAACTAATCTCCCGGAGCATTCGAAAGTAGAAGAATCCGAAGTTCATCAATTCGACCTTATTCAACTGTTCCGATAAGTGACTGGACATTGAAAGGATAGGCCGATGATAACCCAACATCAGGAACTGTAAGTAAATGTTTAATTATCCTAACACGGACGGGTAAAAAGACAAGATTACATTTACCATTGTGGATTCTTCCAAGAACACAACATTAGATAATACAAGTCACAAGTATAAGTTTAAAGGTTGAAGACTTTTAATTGACTGTAGTTAAAGATTAACTAAAGAGACTATTATTATCTGTTCAGCGAAAGGGTTACCTATGAAGATATTTCGAATGGTTTATCTTTTACAAGTAGTTGATCATACAAGTGAAATAGACACAAGTGATAATTGTATATGATCTTTGATTAAGAATATATATATGCATTTGTTTCGAAACTTTTGCCTTAGTTCGTTTTTTTTGGGGTATACTTTAGTTTCACATGAAAGTTTTATAGTAGCCTGAGACAAATAATATCCTTTGGAGTCAGGGTTAATTACACAACACCTCTATATTTTCCACATTTTCCCATTCCATTTACATTACTTTACATCCCTGTACAGTATTGGCTGTGGTATCTTGTGAATCATCTTTCCCTCAGTGAGTATCCTGATGTGTTCACATTGAGTCTTACTCATTGATCTATCATTTCCCTAAATACCAATATGTGGTTCTATAATCAGTTTTTTGGTTTTTATGTAAATATATATAGGTTGAGCTCTAGTTTTTGCCGCAATCATCAGGCCTTGGCATGATTATTCTATTGATGTGCCAGTTGATCCCCCGCCCACCCTGGAACCTCGTCACCTGAGGATGGTCAACTGGTTTTGGGCCTTTAAGTCGAGATTTTGGGGCGCGTACCTATATGGGGTCTATACATGATATTATCATATATGTTAATAGGTATTTGTATGCGAAGTTTGAGTATCGTTTTCCTAAGTTTGTCATATCGTAAAGTGAATTTTTAACTTTGATGGTGAAAACGATTTTCCGAATATGGGTGCTAGAGGAAAAAAATGATCCTCTCGTAGAGTATAATTGATTGTGCGGGTCCAAAAAATAGAAATATTCACGGCAAGGCCTGATGAATGCGGCAGAAACCAGAGCTCAACCTACTACGATGGCAGGCTGAGCAATTCGCAATCAACTGACTTGGTCAATTACTTGGCTATGGTAACAGCTGGACATGTGATCCCATTGACTTTATTTCTTATTATGACCTACTTAATATATTTCTCACCTCCATTGGGTAAGATGACCCTATATGGCACTACCCTATTCAGGCGTCCGGTTGTTCTTTGTATCCATAGTGCAAATTTTACAGCCCTTTCGTTTTATTTCCCATGTGTTCTCTTTAGCATAGGAAGAACATTCTGTCAAATGATTCTATTAAGTTCATTTTGTTCTTTATTTATTTTATTTATTTATTTTTGTAATTTTTAATGCTTTATTACTATTATTATTATTATCCCTTATCCAACTTCTTCTAATTATTTTTTTTTAATTTATTTGTTCAATTAAATCTTTTCCTGTGTTTTTCTCTTGCTCACTTTCCATTCATTTCATTTTTTAATCATTCTTTCTATAGTTTTATTACTAATCTATGATTTTTATATTTAATTTCCTCTTTTAATCTTTTTCCTTCTTGTTTTACTATCAGTCTATGATGATATGTAATTTTAATTTCTTCTTTCTCTCAAGTCACAACTCAATCGATCTCTCTCTATGCTTTTACTACCAATCTAAGATTTATTTTAATTCGCTTTGTTATTCTTTATTTATTTATTTATTTATTTATTTTAAATAGATTTTTTTTTACTTTTAGCGGTCCCTATGCTACAGCTTGCCTGTAAAACATTAGTGACCGCTCTTTCATTTATGCTTGCTGCATATCACACTCTGTAGTGGCCAAATGGTTAGATATTAGAATGAAACCTTCACCATTGTGTTCAACATCAAAAAATACGTGACCACGCCCAAAAAATCAGACCTGTAGAACCACTCCCTGACCTCCCAAGGCGTTTTCAATTCATTTTTTAGCGGCCCCTTTTACAGCTTGCCTGTAAAACATAGCACTACAGAGTGTGACAACCTAAGAAGATATCATTATTGATACTGTTTTAATTTCCTTATTATTATAAATGTGATTGTTGCGAATGCAAAAGACAATTGAAAAAAAGAGATGCTGATACTAAGCGAGAAGCTTCACGCTTGTGTAAAGCATGGTCTCGTCCAAAGTCAGAGAAAAGATACTGAGAACGAGAAAGAAATGCTGAAGCATATCGCCGACTACGATCTGATCGCTTTCGATAAACTCTTGTTTTTCAAATTGTGTATATTATGGAGCCGCTTTGCTTTTGACACTATCTAAAACCATTAATTATCTTTTTTTGATCATAACAAGTAAAAAAATTATTTGTTTAAAATGTGTGTTTCGTGCTTACGCTTCATTTCTGTTCAGATAGTATATTTGTTTTCATGCCAAAACAGATGTGTCCTTCAACATCTTTAATTCAGAAAAAAAATTCAATTAATATCAAAAACTAATTCGGGTTTTAATAAATCATTCCAAAAATTATTTGCAATTTCTTCTTTGGAATCTCGTAAACTGGTAGCACACTTTTGGATCCAAAAAGCGTTATTTAATTTTAATTTAAACTTACTGTCTTTTTACTCCCCAAGAGTTTAACATTCTTCCGGTCGCAGGTCTAAATGGTTTGTCCAATAGATGCTCTTCCAAACCTGATTTGATACCGTGGTAATATTCAAACGCTGTTCTGTGCTATTATGAGTTTTTTAATGTATTTTTGGAGCATATTAAAATCATTTTTTGGCAGCTGCATTTTAATTGATAGACCATACAATTTCGTTTAATTTGGGGATGTGGTCATTATTCGCTAGACACATTTGTTGTATGGTGTTTCCAGCAAAATTACTTTAAATAAAATTACTTTAAATATTATTTTTACAGCGATGTGTCCGTAATTCAGTAAAATTATGTTTTTAGCCACCCAAGGTTAGAGCTTGCCTCTAAAAACATAGGGGATTGCTCTTGCTTTTATACTTGGTATATGTCACATTCCGTATTGGTCAAACGGTTACAGATATTAAAATGAAACTTTTTTTTGTATTATATCTCAGCAATCATTTGTCTGGCAAAAACGTAACAATCACCAATATCGATATTCGGGGGAGATATATCGCAGTTTTCCTCTTTATCGGAAGTGACCACTTTTCATCCGCCAACTTCTGGTTGACTGTAAGCGTCCATTAGGTTCACTGTAAACGCTGGTTAGGTTCACTTTACTTTTGTTTATAAAATTGTTATTATTGGGCCGCTTTGCTTTTGACACTGACCAACAGCATTAATTATCTTGTTTTGTTTATATTTAAAATTCTTTCCCTTTGTTCCTCTTGCTTACTTTCCGTTTAATGTTGTTTTTGAATTCAAAGGCAACCAGTTGAATTTTCCCTCTCCTAACACATCCCCCGCCCCCCACACACACACACACGCAATTACGAAAATGAAACCAAGGACACTTTCACTGTCCCCTCCCGTCTCTTCCAGGTCTAACAGTGTGCTCACCTTGGTTCGGACAGAAGATCACTAAAACAATCTATCCGAGAAACTAACAACGAAAGTTCTTAAGATATGCGCAAGACTTAATGTAATTGATATACATCTCCTGAAGGAGGCCCGAGGCACCGAACCGAAACTATCCAGTATCATGTCCTCCTCCTTCAGAACCAAACTACAAGAAAATGAACTTCAAAGAACCAACTGGCGTTTACTAATGATATAAGAAATAAATGTTCTTGTAGCTGCTCTAGACAGCGCCCTCCTATGAGTCTGAAGCGTCTGAATCTGAGTTCAAATCCCGACGCCAGAATGGTTGTTTCTTTCATTTCCTTTTCTGAGTTTATTCTTCTTCACTGTCGCTTTCTATTTGAAGCAATTCCATAATGGATTTTTGAGGAAGACCAGGAAAAACCCTCAAAAACGCAGTAGGTGTAAAATGTTTCTCCCAACCCATGCGGTCGTTGTTGGAGTTTATGAATTATGTGATTTTGATTTAAATAAAGAAACTAACTCATAAGCAGATGATTAAGGAGATGAAATGAAATCTTAAGGTCAATTTTGGTCATGGTTAATATTACTTTCAGTGCCAAGACTAAAACAGGTTTTCTAATGGTCTGAGGAAAAAACTGGGTTTCCCCAAGTCTTTCCGCGAGTTTTCCCTTGAATCATTATATGCTTGTTATTCATCAGGAAATATTTAATAACTTCTCGATGACTGTTGATAAAAAAAAAGTAGGTGAAATAACCAAAAGGGCTTAAACACATTAAAATCGAATCACATTCTAATATGTTTGAAATTGATACTTTTGCATTTTTTTTTTACTTTTCAAAGAACTTTTGTAGTCTTAAATCTTGAAACCTTTAAATCTATATTTCCTATATGGCATCTGTTTCTTGAAGGTGACCACATACTCCGAGTCGTCGCATTGGTTGAATTTGTAAAGGGTCGCGTGGTTTTCTTTAACACTCAGAATTGAGTTATTATCACATAGATTTGATTTTCGGGAGAATTACCATCTTTCGTCCGAAACCATTATGGCTTAATTGTCATTTACAACTATTTATATCGATATCTGTCTGTTATCCATTTCATGGTAGAGAACTTTTCTGGCTATCTGTGCCTTTGCCTGGCCTCATGAGAATTCCATCACCAAAATATAGCAGCACATTTGAGAATCGTATATAATGTGTAAAATTATGATAATTTGCATTTACTTGGAACAGTTGATGTTTTCTTCGAAGTACCGTCCTTTTTTCTTTTCGAAAATTGTTGAATTCTTTTTTTACAAGGTTTATAACATTATTGAAGTTCAATACACATGTTATCTTAAGAAACATCTAGAAAATTAACCTACAATATTGCAATATTTTGTAACTTTATGTTTTCATTTCTAAAATTCTTCAAATAAAAATGAAATAAAATTATTTTTTGTAGTCATGATTAGAAAAAAGTTTTAGATATGGATATTATAGATATGTGTATTACATTTATCCTCAAAATTCAAGTTAAACAAGTAAAAAGAAAATTTTTGTAAAGCATAAAATTGAGGGTGACCCATTAAAATCAAATCTTCACATAAGGAGCGTTGGAGGGTTATCCGCCGAGAAACAACAGTCAACTGTCTACCGGAATAGGTGAAGTTCGGGAAATTTTTGCTCGACAACCATTTAATTCAAATCTTTGCACGAAAAATATAGAGTTTCAAATTAGTCGTTTTTTTTTAAGTAAATAAAAAGAAAAATACAAACTGGTTAAGTTTCGGTTGAACGTTTTCTAAGCCAATAGAAATCACTCGATCAATTACGCGCACTTCCTCTTGAATTTAGGTTGCCTCGGGCTTATCTCGACACTTTTATATAAGTGGTAAGTCTTTATGGAGAAACCAGAAATAAAAACTTAAGATAAGTAAACAAGAAGTTCCGGAGACTCTTCGGTAAGATTTTTAATAACTTTACGTAAAACAATTGTGATTGGTATTAAAATTACAAAATAAACTTTTATTTAATTATTTAATTCTCGTTAAAAATTGAACATAAAAATTACATATGAATAGGTTACATATTAAGTTTCAAATATTGGTGCTACAATATTTATTTATAATTATTCATAATTCAAGGACGAATGGAGATGGGGAAAAATTTATAAAATTTAACTTCATAGCAATAAATTCAGACTCTGCAGAGATGCATCTTAATGAAAATGTTGAGCGTTTTTTATTAATGCTCATAATTTAGTTCAATTTTTACTTGGCATTAAAGAACCACGTAAAGTCTCATAATTAAACAGTCATCTATAAGGACGTCAAACAATATTATCTAATTTTTTTCTATTAATATGGTTGTTATATAAACAATCGAAACTATCTTAAAGCAATAGAGAATAGTAAGATTAATCTTTTGATATTCATAATGTTTAAAGAAAAATTGAATTTCTTAAAATAAATTTCCCATTATTCATTTCATTAATATAGACTGAGAGTGAATTTGCTGCTCAATAAATGAAGATGTTATATTGGTAGGTATCCACAGATCCCCTTCAGGAAAAATTCTTCATTTTCTTAATTACATTGATTCGATTACACAATTTATTAATCAAAATCATAGAAGAGGAGTATTTATGGGCGATTTTAACATTAACTTCCTAAATACAAATGACAAAACTATCAGAGATCTTCTTACAACAATGAATTGTAACTCTTTCTTTCCACTTATTGATTCTCCAACCTGTCATTCTATCTCGCACTCATCTCACTCACTTCTTGATCAAATCTTCACTAATTTTCCGACTCAAAGTTTAGGTATCAATATCTGAAGTTTAGATATCTTGCACGCCTTTATTACTGACCACGATCCGGTATTTTTCACTACAAATCTTTCATGTTTATTTAAAGGTTTCTCGTTTAAAAGAGCGACGAAAATGGAGAATCGTAAATTCTCTCTAAATAACATAAATAAATTTAAAGAATATTTACATTCAATTGATTGGGCTGAAGAAATGGAAAACCTAGCCTCTACGGAACCCTTCCGTTTCAATCTTCAACGAATCCTTTTTCTCAGAATTCAACAAATATTTTTCTCTTATCTCCCAAAATAATTCCACTATTAATAAGAAACCATGGATATCCTTTGAACTTTTGAAACAAATCCATCACAAAAATAAACTTTATAAATCGCATAAGAAAAATCCGCAAAACTTTAACACCTTAAAACATGCGGGATGAATTAAAGTTACGAATTAGAGCTTCCAAGGAAACTTATTACGAAAATCTATTTAATGATAATCTCTCCATAAAAGAAAAGTGGAATAATATCAACAAATTAATATCTAATCATAGAAATCAAAATGTCCATCTACTCTTATCATAGAAAATAACTGAAAAACAACCGAGCAAAACCTAAGTAAATTTCTTAACATCCTTCTACCAAACATTCGCAACAGAATGTTTACCCAAACATTCCCGATAAAAATATACATCCCATATTGAACAATCCAAGTCCTTTCTCCTTCTTTCTATCTCCTACTTCCCTTCCTGAAGTTAAACAAGCTATCAAATCACTATCCAACAAAACTTCTTCTGGTCCTGATGAGATCTCCCCATACTTTTTCAAACTGATCGTGGATGACATTGCACTCCCTCTTTCGCTTATTTTTAATATCTCAATATCTGAAGGCGTCTTTCCTTCTTCCTACAAGCGAAAGTTGTTCCATTATGGAAAGCAGGAGATGTGAACACTCTGACCAAGTATCGTCCTATATCCGTGGTAAACTCTTTTTCGAAAATATTTGAAAAATTATATCATAGTAAACTCTCTACCATATATATCAAAAAATGAAATCATTGCTCAACAACAACAAGTTTTCATCACAGGGAAAAATACTGAAACTGCGCTAAGTGATCTCACAGAGTTTATCACGGAAAATATGGCGGCTAATAAGGTCGTCTTAGATCTCTTCTTGGACTTGAAAAAGGCTTTTGAATCAATGAATATCAATATTTTACTTCAAAAATTAGAACATATGGGTATTAGAGGCTCACCTCTTACACGGATTTCTTCATATCTATCACAAAGACAATAACAACTGAACATAAACGGATATTACTCTTTAGTACATCATATATCTACAGGTTTACCCCAAGGGTATATCCTTTCCCCCCCCTTCTCTTTAATTTATTTATAAACGATCTCATTCTCACATCACCTGCTCCCAAATGTATCTTCTATGCCGATCACGGAACCCTTCTACTTGCTCATCGTAATGTGGAAAAACTCAAGCACGAGGTCCAGTGCTCACTTTTCTCTCTTGAATCTTCGCTATCCTCAATCGACCTTACTTTAAATACAACCAAAACGGTTTATATGTTTTTCTATCAAAGAAATAAAATACTAAACATTGACAAATTCTCTATCACTTATAACAACTCCTTATTACAAGAAGTTCAATCCTTCAAATATTTAGATGTTAATCTTTCGCAAGATCTATCATGGAATCTCCATGCACAACAAATCGCTCATAAAGTCTCAAAAAATTTAGGCATCATTAAGAAACTTTATTTTCTTCCTATGCAAATACTTCTGTGTCTATATTGGTCGCTAATTCATACAAACTTGTGCTACGGTGTAATCACCTGGATTACCAATGCCAAATTTCAAGAAAAAATGATACTTAAAGCATTTCGTAAGATTCTTAGATAGAAAGCCCCGCCTGTACTCTACTCAATCCCTCTGGACAAAATATGAAATAATTCCTTTCGAATATATCTACAAGCTTCAGTTGGCTCTTTTCACCTATAAAACAATTAACAAAAAACTATGTCCTTCAATTACTTTCAATATTAAACCCAATTCCAATTCTTATAAAACTATACTCAATCCTGTTCTTCTACTAACAAAAACAAGATCCAACTTTCAAAGAAGAGCAGTCAGTTATTCAACTCCTCTCAATTGGAATAAAATTCCAAAGGAAATTCGTGATTGCTCTTCTCTGACACAATTTAAAAGAAAACGTAAACAACACTTATCCACTCAACTCAATCCTAATAAATCCTCATAAATATAAAATTCCTCTCTTTAAATGAACACAATAATTGATTGTAATCTTCCCTCTCCTCTCTTTCTTCTCAGTCTCTCCTTCTTCTATCTAGGTAAACGCCATCAGTCTAATTTTATATTATATAATTTTCGCAGCATATAGTTTCCTCAAAATGTCATGAACTGAATTTTTTTCGCCCTCATATTGTATATTGTAAAATATTTGTAAAAAAAAAAGGAAAATAATCCAGTTTCTTCATCTTTTATTTTTCCCCTGTAATGCTTTTTGTTTTCTTTTTATATGTAATTGCCTCGATACCGACACCCTTTTGTCTTCTCGACGGTATCACCCTTAAGACAACTGGGATGTCAAAACTGCAATCAATACATACTGTTGTAAATATTTTTTTATTGGCAATAAAATTATTATTATTATTACATTATTATTATTCTATTTCTCATCCTATATATCAAAAATCTGTAAAAAAATCTAGCGTGAAATAGCTGTACTAGGATGTCATTCAATATACAATTTGGTCAAAGCTATATTATAAATCTATTTCCTTCTTTGAATATTTTGATTTAGTGACAGAGCCACTTATTGCTCATTCAGGAGACTTTTACATAGTCGTTCCTTAGGAAAATATGTATTTTCTTAATAAGGATCGAGAAAGATTTCATAAAGATCAGAAAAGAACGATATTAACAGAATCGAGTTTCAAGATAAGAATGAGTTGGAATTAGTTTGAATTAAGTAATAAATATAAATTGTTTCATTTAGTCAGTAAATTATTAAAAAACACATTTTTTATTTATTTCACATGTTTAAGATTAAAGCTTTTACTATATCTTTGTTATTACTTTGGGAACATTTCTCCTTTCCAGTTAGTATATAATTTTAATTAATTAATAATGAAAATATTAATAATGAACTCAATAATAGAAAACATATATATATTGCCTTCATTTTGTTGTTGTTGTTGTTGTTAGGTTCCATCAAGTCGTCTACGACTTCTGGTGACCTCATGCACTAAGGCTCTCCAAACAAATCTATCATTTGCTGCATATCGTAGTTGTTGGAAAGAATTCCCGGTAGCTTCTTTATATCTTCCAACCATCTTCTTCGTTGTCTTCCTCTTCTTCTCTTCCCCTCTACCTTCCCAAGCATAATTATCTTTTCAATGGAATTATCCGTTCTCATAATGTGGCCAAAATAAAATAGTTTTTGCCTTAAAATCAATGCTTCCAATGAATAGATTGGTTGAATCTGATCTAAAACCCATTTTCCTTGCAGTCTTCCTTGCAGTCCATGGTACTCTCAGAAGTCTTCTCCAGCACCAGAGTTCAAAGGAGTCGATTTTCTTTCTTTCCCTCTTTCGCATTGTCCAACTCTCACAACCGTACATCATCACGGGAAAAACCATTGCTTTCACAATCCTAATCTTGGTAGATTTAGAGATCTCTCTGTCTTTCATTATTTTCTCCAGGTTCGACATTGCTCGCCGGCCCAACAAGATTCTTTTCCCTATATCTTCTGTGCATTCTCCATCCTCATCCAGTCTTGATCCCAGAAAATCAAAGTGTGAGACTTTCTCTATCACCTCATCTTCGATTTTTAGCACTCCTATTTTTCCTGTTGTCATGATCTTCGTTTTCTTAATGTTAAATCTAAGTCCAAATTTTAAGCTTTCATCTTTTACAATGCCTAGAAGAAATTCTATTTCTTTTTCATTTTCTGCCAACAGTGTGATATCATCTGCATATCTTAAGTTGTTAATCTTAATTCCTCCAATCTTCACACCAGCCCTTGATTCCTCTAGTCCCGCTCTTCTCATAATGTGTTCGCTGTACAGGTTGAACAAGTATGGTGAGAGGATGCATCCCTGTCTCACTCCCTTTCCAATGTTAAACCACTCTGTATCACCAGACTCAGTCCTTACTGTAGCCTCTTGCTCTCTATACAGTTCTCTTAATAGTCGTATCAGATGCTCTGGAATCCCCATAGATCTCAATCCAATCCATAGTCTTTCATGGTCAACACAATCGAACGCTTTGCTGTAATCAATAAAGCATAGATAAATATCCTTTTGAAATTCCCTTGATTTCTCCATAATCCATCGCATGTTTGTAATCTGATGCCTCGTGCCTCTTCCCTTTCTAAAACCTGCCTGTTCTCTTGGCATTTCTCTCTCCATGTAATATTCAAGTCTTTTTTGTAATATTTTAAGCATGACTTTACTGGCATGCGGGATAAATGCAATTGTGCGGTTGTTGGAACACTCTCTAGCATCTCCTTTTTTTGGTATTGGAATGTATACCGATCTTTTCCAATCTTTAGGCCATAAGATCTTCTTCCATACTTGTCGACAGACTTCTCCTAGTACTCTAGTAGCTTCTTCTCCCGCCTCCCTGATCTAATGATATTCCATCAGTACCCGGTGCTTTCCCTTTTTGTAGTTCTTTTATTGCCCATCTTACCTCAGAGTCCATTATCATTGGTTCATAGATTTCAGTAAGGCCTTTGACAGTATAAATCTTGATTTATTATTAGAAAAATTGCAAATCATTGGCATTCGAGGTAAAATTCATAATCTAATAAAGAATTATCTACAAAATAGAAAAATGAAAATAAAAATTCAAAACTATGTAAGTAAAACGTACAACATTAGATCTGGGGTCCCGCAGGGTTCCAATTTGGGACCTTTATTGTTTAATTTATACATTAACTCTATAAATAACTACATATCCTTTTTTAATATCTACTTACACGCTGATGATGTCCTAATTCTCACAAGTGACAGATCAATTGAAAGCAAATAACGGATTACAAATGGACATTAATGAGATAAATAAATGGGCCATAAACAATAAAATGACAATAAATATTAAAAAGACAAAAGTATTGACTATAAAAAATAAGAATAAAATTATAAATAAAAATTTCTATTGTTTTTTGCATAAAAAAAAGATTGCGTAAATTTGGTCGATACTCAACAAATAAACAATGTTTTATGCGATTGCGATAAAATTGATTTTGTCACTCAGCAAAAATACCTAGGTGTATACATAGATGAGAAATTTACTTGGACAACTCTTTACCATTATGTAATAAATAAATTAAACTCTTTAGCCTATCTGTTCTACAACATCAAGCATATTATTCCGTTAAAACAAAAAATTATAATTTATAAGTCCCTTGTAGACTCTATTCTAGATTATGGACTGGAGAGTTGGATTTTTATTAATAAAAAACAAATGAAAAATATTAACAAAACATGTTTTAAAATATTAAAAAATATCTTTTATTATTTTAATACAAAAAGAATAGAAGAAAAGAATAAGATTAGGAAATTTTTTTAAATATTAACTATTGAAGAGAAATATATCTATAAAACAATCTGAAAAATTTTTTTTGTTATAAAAAATGAAAAAAAAAATAATAAAAACAATATAACTAGAAACAATTGGCTTATTTCAATAAATGATAAGAAACTAAAAACAATTTTGGGTACCGTTTAAACGGTAATATCATATATAAACTTTTTAATCAAATTAAATGGGAAATGTATAATAGTCAAAAAATAGATGACTTAAAAAAAAATTAATCATTGATATTATCGATAATAATATTAAATTAATAACTTAATTATTTAATTCTTAATTTAAGTGGGAAATTGTTCTTTAGATTAAACTCTCAGAACCTATATCACAGGTGTACAGTAACATAAGTACACCTACATAGGTCTGGTGAACATTAAAATAAATAAAAAAT
>JAFIDM010122897.1:0-27280 GCA_023159025.1 Thereuonema tuberculata | reverse complement strand
AATGGAGTAATGTAATCCTCACACAAAGGGTTATTGACCGTAATAATAATTAAACATACAATTGGTTATGGGCCGTAGCACACATTCCACTGCGCACTGGTATAGCTATTCCGACAAGGTATAGGAAGGATTGCGATTAAGTGTAAATTTGTGAAAAGTAAAAGCTGCAAATATGGCTTCCAATATGCTGTTGTTTTCAGGAAACAACTATGCGAGGTGGAAGATGCACATTAAAACGATCCTGCAAAAAAATGGTCTTTGGGAAGCTGCTATCACACCTGTGGAAGAACTGAAAAAATTAGAAGATCAATCCCTTAAATATAAGCTACTAAATAAATCTCAGAAGGCCGTGGGCCTCATCAAAGAATCCATCGAAGAGAAATTTAGGTTGCTATTACAAGAGTTTGACGATCCGAGCCGAATTCTTCAAGAGGTAGAGACTAAATTCAACGTGGTTGACCATCTCAAAGTCACCGACTTAAAGCGTGATTTATTTAACATGAGCAAGTTAAGAACCGACGAAAATCTACCGGACAATTTGATCAAGATCAAGTTATTGGCGAAGGAAATCGTCGAAAAAGGAGGAGAGGTTCCTGACCATGAAATTAGTTGGTTAATATTATCAGGTCTACCCCCAGACTACGACTCCTGTGCGCAAGGAATTATGACTTCGCAGAAAGCAAGCAATTATAAGTCAGAGTCTGTAATCGAGCAAGTGTTAGCAGAGTACAACAGAAGACATAGCAATATTCGAATGGAGAAGGAAAGGCCCTCCGTTAGCGAAAGCTATAAATCTGTAGCCAGTCCCCCAAGTAAGAAGTCAAGTAAGACACCCCGTGAAGGCAGAAAGTGTTTTAATTGCGGGAAGAAAGGCCATATTGCCAGGAATTGCCGTGAAAGGCGGAAGAAAGCAAGTGAAAGTCCAAACGAAGCACGAGGCGAGAACCACAAGCCCAAAAAATTCACGAACGTGACCGTAATGTACGGGGATCAAGAGAGACCCGACAATCGTGCGCATTGGCTGATTGATAGCGCTTCAAGCAATCATATATGCAATAATAGAGATGCGTTCTCTAGTTATGAGGAGCTAAATAGCCCGACGCTAATTTACGGAGCATCGGATGATCCTATTCCTGCATACGGTTTTGGAACCGTCGACTTAAAGATTGAAGTTTCCCATCAGCGGTTTCATACTGTAAGGTTGACTAATACACATTATGTGCCGACCATGGCGGTGAATCTAGTTTCGGCCGGAATACTGGACAAGAGTGGGTGTACTCAATACATCAAGAACAACCAGTATATTGTGAATAATTCTAACGGCCAGAGAATAATGTTAGGCCATAGAATGAACAACCTATACAAGTTGAATTGTCGATCAATTCATGGAAGCTCAAGATGCTACTTCAATGAACAGACTCATAATAAGTTCCTATTATGGCATTCGAGGTTGGCTCATCTCTCAGCGAGAAAAATGAAATTGATTCAAGATAAGAATCTCTTAAAGGGACTAGAAGGCGTAAAGATACCCAAAAATTTGAGTGATCACATATGTGAGGTCTGTAAGCTAGGAAAGATGACTAACGTAGATCATCGAAGGATCAAAAACATCAGATCATCTCAACCACTCGAATTTGTGTATACGGACCTATGTGGACCCATAAAAGATCAAAGTGGCAAGAAGCATTACATCTTAACGTTTATTGATCATTACACTCGCAGGAGCTTTGTACATATCATCGACAGTAAAGAAAAGGTTTGCGACATTGTCAGGTTATTCGTTGCGTACGCCGAGAGATCCAGCGGTTTCAAGTTGAAGCATTTACTCTCCGATCAAGGGACGGAGTATACAAACAGAAGACTGGTCGAATTTCTGGAAGGCAAAGGAATTAAATACCAACGATCCTCCCCATATTGTCCCCAGCAAAATGGAATCGCAGAACGATTCAACAGATCGCTTCTGGATACAGCTCGGACTATACTCTTAGATGCTGAACTCCCCATGAAATTCTGGACATACGCAATACAATGCGCCAACTACGTACTCAATCGAACACCGCATCACAGTATTAATTATGCTGTTCCCCTGACAAGATGGTATAAAGATCAGAAGGCCCCGAGCGTGAAACATCTGAGAAAATTCGGAAGTATTGCCTACTTAAAACTACCAAAGGTCCGAGTCCAGAACAAATTCGAATCAAGAATACACAAAGGTATTTTTCTTGGTTACTCGAATAACACCAGAGGCTACATCGTGTTAGATGCCGAAGACGAAAAGATCATCGAGACGCGAAACGTCTGTATAAACGAGAATAGACGTGGCAGTGAACTCCTCAAGATGACCGAGACAGAAGAAGATGATTCATCAAGGGAAAGCGAAGATAAAGAAATCGTTTCGCCTACCGAAAATGAAGAGGATGAAGGAACTTTTATGAATTTAAGAAGCAGGCAGATTAAAAGAAAGCTCCAAGTATACGTAAGCAGATTGGAATCTACCCCATCAAACTATTCAGAAGCAATGAATTGCAGGGATAGTGTCGAATGGAAAGAATCTGTCAACGAAGAAATAGAGAATTTAGGGCAACATAAAGCTTGGTTGGAAACAGCTTCATTTGATTATGCTAATCCTCTTATGACACAAAGTGGAACTGAACAGGATGTCAATGATGCAAGAGACATCGTTCAAGAAGTTCAAAGGATAGCAGAGCAGGACTCAAAAGATGCTACTAACGTAAGACAAGAAGCAGGTAAAGCCAAGGACGAAGCAAGTGAATTAAAGAAACAGGCTAATGACGATAAAGATCGTGCCAAAGAAGTTTCGATGCACTTGTTCAAGAAAGCAAAAGGCAAACTTGACGAAGCCCTGGAAAAGAAATCTAAGAGATTTAAAGACAATATTATCCAAGGGAGAGGAGAAAATTCACGCCGACTCCGATGCCAGTTTCGGAGATCGCAGAAACGGAAAATCCACTACGGGATTTGTGATTTCCTTGGAAACAACGCCATTGCATGGAGCAAAGAAGCAAAGTGTCGTCGCCCACTGCACGTAGAAGAATGAACTGATTTCATGTAACGAGTGAGTTCAAGAACTCATCGGACAAAAACGCATTCTTGGAGAATTAGGATTTGCAAAATTATGCAAAGAAGTGTCGACGCAGTGCCGTGACAACTAAGTGTCAATCCAACTGGTGAAAAACTATTTTGACATCACTCGAAGCAAGCATATAGCTTTAAAATATTACGCAATCAAGGATTACGTTAAAAGAGACGAGATCGACCTAAAATATGTGCCCAGTCAAGACAATCCGGCAGATATTTTGACCAAGGCTGTGAATGGTACGAGGTTTCAGGAATTAGTGTCAAAACTTAAAGTGCTATGCAGTTAGTGAACTGTTGAGAACAATGTAATGCAATGTTCATTTTTTTGTTAGGTACTCCAGTGTAAAATGAGGGGGAGTATTGTGTTTGTGTGAAAGAAAACTTATCTTTCAATATCTTCCATTTCACACTGAAGGCCTAAATAGATAAAAGCATTCCTGAATCCATGTTTTCAAAATGGCAGCGCCCATGTTGCCGATTTAGGCCTAGGACAAAATCTCGTGAGTGATTCAATTATCTGTGTTTTCAAGATGGCAGCGCCCATATCGCCGATTCAGGCTTAGGACAGAAATCTCGTGAGTAATTGTTAAACAATGATAAGCGCGCGAGCGGCCCATTGTTACGCAATTAACGAGTGCGTGCTCAGTGCATTTCGGAGAAGAAAAGCCACGCTTCAGATCGGCAGTTCGTTGGCAGTCTCGGTGCGGAGTGGATGTGTTCCTGGTTTCCGCACAACGCAGTTCGTTGGCAGTCTCGGTGCGGAGTGGATGTATTCCTGGTTTCCGCACAAGGCAGTTCGTTTCCAAGTTAGCTGAAGATAGGATTTGTTCCTTATTCGCTGAAGTGCGGTTAGTTCCAAGATCCCAGTGATAACGATTAGGATCCTCTATCACTGCGTTATTACGATAGCTGCGAAGTGATCAGCTATAGTGAAGCCGTTCGTTACCGCAGTGTGAAGTTCAAAGTTCCGTACTGCAGAACTCCAGTTTCTAAGTGAAAAGCTGCGATTAGTGTGCTTCGATTATTGAGAAGAAATCCCGATTGATTCTCTCAATAAAAACTGTGAAAGACAATGCTTTAAAGACGTATTCTCGGTGAAAAGCCATTTGGACGAAGATCGCTGTTCCATTTCGAACGTGGGTCGCCATATTGGATTCTAGGAGAATTACCGATCTACGACGTGGATGTCTGAAGTTCCAGTTCGACGGAAAGCAGAAATATTACCCAGTGAGTACTGTTTTATTTCAGTGAGTTTCGGACTCTCTTCGTCCAAGCCCAGAAGTTTTAAGATTAACTTTTAACCGAAGAATTGAGACCCAGGCAAGTGAGCCGAAGACGGACTTTCGATTAACTCGCACAGATAATATCTAACTTTAAAGCATTAAGTAATTAACGTTATAGAAATAGAAATGTATTTCTAGTTTATTTATCTTTTGAAATTCTCTGTGAGAGATTGTATTCAAATTTAAAGTAAGATTGTTTTATTAAACGTTTTATTGTTTTGTTACACTTTCGCATTAATTTATTTTACTTTCCTAATTAAGCCTTGCATAGTCGGAATCATAGTAGCTCTCCAGTTAGCGATAAACCTCTGCCGAGGGAATTTAATTCGGATTATTTTTCCCCTCGTTAATTTATGGTCCCAGTGAAGTAAAAACGAATATAGTACATTCGTGCTACACTTTATTATAATGGAGTAATGTAATCCTCACACAAAGGGTTATTGACCGTAATAATTAAACTCACACATATATATTTCTGAAGCGCTAGATAGAGCAGCTATTGTAACAAATTCATCCGCATGGTTTTTTTTTTATGATAATATACATGAATCAACAACTCAGTCCCGTTAGGGAAGTTAAAAAAACAGCACCTGTTGACAGGGAAATTATGTTAAAATATACATATGTAAAAAATAATTAAAACTATTTAAAAACTAAAGATAAAACATAAATTTTTGGCCAGGTGAGAGAGTGATTAGAATAGGAAAACATGATGACGAAAATTCTCTGAGAAGGGTCTTTCAGCGAGAAATCTGCCGTGAATTCGTTCACCACTGCGGCACGAGGTGGATTGGTGTAAAAGCCAGTAGTAGATCTGGACGATTTTGACTTATATATTATTAGAACCACTGTAAGTGAATTTATTCGTTTTTAGAACAAATACCTTACATGTCTTTGCAACGATTTCTTCACATGGAGCAGGGAATGAAGTATGGAAGAATTAATATGAAGAAATTACATAGACAAGCCAAGTTTTTAAAAAATTATGAAATTATTTAAATAATAATAATAATAATATAAAAATATATTCGCAACTGTAGAAAATATAAAAACCATAATGTTTTCGCTATGTTTCGTTATTTTTTGAGGATGAATATGACTTTCAATTCAACATTCCTACATTAGTCTCTTTTTTCCCTTGTTTTATTTTCTATAGTTCATTTCATCCCTTTTTCATAATTTTCTATTTTCAAAGTCTTCAAACATCAAAAACGCTTCGCAATCCTTAATTAGGGAAATGTAATCTGATTTTGATAAGTAAGTAGATATTGATAACAACAGTGTATGTCGCACTAAGTAGTTTCTGGATTCTCGAAGAGGATCAAATATTTCAATGCTGTAAATGAAATCAATTAGGCTATCTTGTTTTTTAAATTGTGTTTATTACAATAGCCGAAGTTGGTAGTCATAAATTTGAACCATTTACAGGATAAATCGTAAGAATAAAATGGCCTTTTCTTTTAAGAAATAAGATGTGAAGTTTCAATGGAACTGTAAAAGAAAATTTTATATATTATTTATAATATCGATCGTCTAATACAACACTTTATTTTTTACGTTCTGTATTTTTTTAAACTTATATTAACCATCCTTTGAAAAATAAAGATACATCGATAGCGAATGTAAAATTTTATCACTGTTTCCTTTGGTCGATTTTTGAGGCAGCTTCCATATGTGAATATTTTCCCTCAATAGAATAGAACGACTTGAGCAAAATAATTCAAAATTTCAAAGCATTCCTGACTTTTTTATCTAGTTCAGAAGAAAAATGAGACACATTTAATCCTGATCAGCATTGCCTACAAAGCAGAAAGCGAAACATTACGCACTCAAAGTTATTTTTTTGCAAATGCATTTTTATTTGATTTAAATTAAAGAAATTCTCAGTATTACCATAAAGCTTTTCCGGAATTATCAGTATTTGAAGCAAATGAAACTTGTTCTAAATTCAATGGCAATAAAGGGATATCCATCAAAGACTAATGTCGTTGTGTATTTGTATTTGTATGTATATCTTGTCGTTTTTCACTATTTTTCACTATTTTCTTCTCTATAATGTCTTCAAATTTTATCTTTAGGGGTTCACAAATGCCAAGAGTTTTTAATTTCGGTTTCTGAATTAGTAGAATAATGATGCGCGAGGCGTTTCAACAAATGAGTGTATTTGCGGTTTCAACATTTGCAGATTCCGGTACGACTCGCATTTGTAATGACCATCAACAAAGCACAGGGACAACACATGAACAACTCTATGTGGCCTGCTCACGCGTAGGAAAACCATCTGATTTATTCGTGTATGCACCAGATGGAAAAACAAAAAATATTGTGTATCGAAAAATACTTTAATAAACAGAATTAAAACAAAAACACTTTCTTTCTTTGAGTGGCATTGCAACGCATGCCGGGTTCAGCTAGTTTTAAAATAAAATACTGAGTAGCTATAGTTACAATTTCTTCAAATAGTTGTGTAGGTAGTATTTCGTTAAAACAGTCACTGTTAAATTACTTTATTTCATAGTCAAATCTGAAAGAAAAATTTTTTCAGTTGTTTTTTAAAATATGCTAGTTACTAGTTACTTTGATTTCATTTTATTCTAGATAAGTTATAATTGAAATAATAACTCTATTCAGAAATGAAGGGTTAAATTTTCAGGATTGAGGTTGTTTTTCTTTTAAACACAAGAAAGATGAAATTCGAGTACGGTGCAAACCGAAATTATAATGTTATATTCAGAAATAGAGCTAAAACAATTCTAACCATTAAAAGATATAATTTTTAATTTATTATTATTCATATTATTCAGAATTACTTAATCCGTCAAACTAGTTGCTCTTTTTATTGAAGACAATTAAACTGAATTTGACTTCTAAATAAATATATGTTATTTATTAGTTACAATATTATAAAAAGAACCAAATAATGTTTTGAAATTTTAAAATATTTCATTTTTTCACACATTTTTTTGAAAACATTTTGAGAATTGTCTTCAAAACTTTAGCAAAAGAGTGACCATTCATATCCTTTAAGTGCACAATAACAATTCAAATAAATTGTCTTTCACCCGAGAATGTCCTTTGTATGTATCTCCAAACTTTTTAGAAATTTCGTTGTTTAATTTAGCTGAAAAAACGATAAAATTCAATTTACAGGAAACTAAAAGACATGATTTCCTACTTCTAAATAGAAAATATTAAAATATTTTAATACTAAATAATAATACTAAATAATATTTTAATAACTAAATATTAATTTTAATCAGCTGTTTGAAAATTGATTGTTTTCAAAATTTGTTGTTTAAAAATCAAATTCAGAGTGCATTATCTCGATAGTATCATATGGTAATTAAAGTAAAGTAGTATAAAGTATGGTACATCTACACTGAACTTTTCAAAATATTCTGAATTTCCAACTGTACCTAAATTTATTTAGATAAGACCAATCAATAACTTCATGAGGGAAAATGTAAATTCTGTCTCTGAAGTAACTATTTTGCTTCGAAAGGTAATTCTTTTCAATATTTCTATGCTGTAAAGATTTGTTTAGCATGTTGTAGATAGGATATCTTCTTAGGATTTATTAAATTTTTCTATTCCGCAAAGCAAAAAGCCTATGAAGCAGTATGGTAATTGAAATTACATTTAAATTTAAATCGTATATGACTGAAATCTTAAAAATAAAATATAGTAATTATTATTAATTCTTTTATATTGTGGTTGCTTTGTTTTTTCCTAATTTTTGAAACAAATTACTCGTATATCAGTCTTAAACCTGTCTGTGGCTGATCTTTACAATATGATTCAGTAAACTTCAAGAATTTCATCCGGTAAATAATATATATCAAAGAAGAAATATATTTCTCTAATTCTAATATATAACTTTAAATGAAACTAAGTATACATTCTTGCAGATCATTCAATTGACACTTTGAGTAGAAGAAGACACGGTGTTTTAAAATGTTCCAAATTATTAAATTACAATATGGTTAAAAAAGCTACTGTAATATAGCAAAAATTTCAATTTGAATATTAAAACAATGGAAGGAATACAGAGTATTGTATTTTGGGATCAAGCTATCAGATCGTCATTGGCAAGATGTAACAAAATGTAATCAGTACTAATTTAAATGAAATTTTGACTTGCGCTTTCGACAGAATTCCTATTTTTCAGTATTTTTTCAAATAACAAATAATTGAAAAAACTAAAAAACGTAACAAAATAATCACAGAGCATGTCTGTGTATGTATCTCAAAATTTTTTAGAAATTTCGTTGTTTATTTTAGCTGAAACAAATATAAAATTCAATTACAGGAAACTAAAAGACATGATTTTCTACTTCTAAATAGAAATTAAGTTTAATCAGCTGTTTGGAAAATTTATTGTTTTCAAAAGTTGTTGTTTAAAAATCAAATTCAGGGTGCATTATCTCGATAATATCACAGCTCCCATTAAAAATATCATGTTTTATTCGCTTTCTTAAAAAAAAACTTTTTTATTTAATTACTTTCTTTCAACGCTTTCATTTCTGGCGACTACGGGTATTGGAGTTAATTAAAACAGAAAATAAAATGATAAAATAAAAATATTCATTTTTTTCTCAAACTGTTATTTGAAAAGAGAAAACATACAACAGATTAAATCAAAGAAACTAACGAAATAATGACAAATTTTCAGGATTTAGACTCAGGTACGTTCGTGTTTATGTATGATATTACAGTATTAAATAAACGTAAAATGGTTTGGAAAGAACATGCTTCTCAAAAAGAAGTCACGGTTAGTTAAGTTTGGGAAGCACTGATTTGATTCTGTTAAGATACAATATGATGTAACACTTAATAATAGCTTAATAAGCAATATTTAGAAAAAAATAAATTTAAAATGGTAATTCAAAGATTATTTAGTTTAAAATTTATTCTGAAAAAGTTCTCAGATAAAACTAATCTACGTAATTAGTGAAGTGTTAATATCCTTCAGGAATAGAAACTTATCAATTTCTATAATGCCAAATAATGATATTGATAAATATTAATCGAAATCAGTAAAAAATTATTCGACCATAGTTTAGAAAAAGACTGCTAGCGATAACTTTAATTAGATAGCATTGATTTTATATTTCAGCAAAAAAGTGACCCGTAAATTTTTCAATTGCATAGTAATAATCGACAAAGAATTCTTTTCACTTCGGTTTCCAAAAATGAGTTATTATCTATTAATTGCAGTTTTATTTTATTGAGATCATGATTGAAGAGTAAAGTGTTCATAGACATACCTCATAATTCTCGGGAATTTGTTATTGTTCGGAGACGCAATAAGCAGTAAAGCTATATTATTATTATATTTTTATTATTACCTTTACATTCATAGTATGTACCCTGTAATAACATTATCATTGAATTGCATGAACTTAAAGGTTCTATTCAAGTCGTGAATTTTGAAATCTTCATCACTATTTCCTTCTCTGTAATGTCTTCAAATTTTATCTTTCGGGGTTCACAAATGCCAAGAGTTTTTATTTTCGTTTTTACTTTTCTTAGCCTTGAAACTGGAATTTCTAATTGAATAATAACAGTCCCTCTGTAACATCATCAAACTTTCAGGCTTTTTCTTTTATCCGAAAATTTGGAAAATCGATTGGATAATCATCTAACGTTCATCAATATTTCTGTTTGTTCTCTCATTTCACACAGATGACTGATAGATTATGTAGGTATTTAATGTTGGTGATTATTCAGATTTTTTCATTTGACTTTTCATTAAATTCCTAAAAAATGGAAATTCTGAAAGGTTCATATAACTTTTCTTCAGTCAATAATTCGTAAAAAACAGACGTTAAAAAATTTAAAATAATTTTTGCAATAAAAAATTCTTAATTTCAAATGGTAATGTTGATTTCTGTTCTGATGCAATAAAGAAATTTTAATACCAATTAAAATAACTGCCCCAAATACTTCTGAAAGTTTATTATAATTTAGCTTAAACAATAATTAAACAATGGCAACTAATAGAAACTTGAATTATCTTGTTTCAATAGTAAATTAGATAATAGCATTTAAAAAACAAAATCTTTCTCAAGTTTATTTATGTATCGCCTGAATTCCCATAACGGAAGAGAGACTTTAGTCTTACTAGTTTTGAAATCTAGAATTTCTCTTCTTTTCTACTTATCGTTATACCTCAAATTATTAATTTAATCAAGAGGAACAGACTAAAATTAAATTATATTTGTGTCAATTTCTGAAAGTGCTGTACTGCAATCCCTACACTGGTTCTACTTGAATACTTTTAATATCTGAGTTTGAGAATCACAAGAAAACAGAGAAAATATATTAATATATTAATATATATTTCAATATATTAACAGAGTTACATTCGAAGAGAATGTCTCTGGATTAGGACTCAAACAATAAGTAACAGTTGCTTAACCACCCAATACAAATTTAAATTATTTGTATGAGGGAGGTAATGTAGTAATAGGATAGAATATAGACGGCATTAACAATTTAAAAAGAAGTTATTAAACATCATAGGGTAATAACAAAGAAACAATGCCTTACAGAGCACATGAAATAATGAAATGTAAAGTAAGTGAAGATGCAATGTATTCGGATATTAATAATGTTTGTTTGAGGATTTGGCAGTTCGAAGTAGGCCAAATAGATTCCAATTTATGATAACATGTCGACTTCGAGGAATATACCCTGAATACCTTTCATGCAGAGAATAAAAGGAGAAATCTGAGGAGAACTATTCGTTTATATCCAGTCTTAACGTCAGGAAAAGAACGACTAGAGGCCATGTTGATATAGTTCGATAACGACAGTTCTAATATTAGAAATAACTTTATTTAAAACATAACGAATTGATTAATAGATTCTGCGAAGAGAATCCAAGGAATTCAAAATTTACCAAAGAACATTTATTTTGTTCAGTAAGTGAATATGTATTTTATGTGGAATTTGAGAGGAGTAGCATTTATTTTAACTAGGGTCACTTTTACTTGACGGAATGAAGGATTAAAGTCCTTTGATAAAGTCCTTTGGTCTGCGAGAACCAGAAGGAAATCGGTCCATACCTGCAGCAAGTCTTTTAGATTTGCAGTTTAATTTATCCATTCTAGCACTAGCTCTATGACGTGTCGATATAAGTTTGTACATGCCTGCTTTAGCTCGAGATGACTGCGGTAGTTTTATTACGTGTTTTCTTCCGAGCATTCCTCCGAGCAGAGGTTGATGGTGGACAAGGTGCGCTGCACGGCGATGGTGGGCAAATTGGAAGCAGATTGATTTTTCTCGTTTTGCATTGGGATTACTGTTCACTGAAATGATAACCAGCAGATATGCATTCTGATTGGCAAAGTGGGGCTATCGAGATATAGCCTGAACCGTAAGCAATACTACAGCGGATTCCTTTTTTTGTAGCGATCTTCTTCAAATTCCATATAATAATAATTTGATGATAAATGTTCTGGCTTAGGAGGATTTTCAGGTGAAAAGCAATCGTTTTCATTTGGTCTCATCAGGAAACAAGTTATAGCCAATGTCTTAGCTCACAAAACAACCGGAACAATTTCACCTTGGATCGGTCATACAATGCGATCGTACTGTGAAATTTCACTTTCATTTTGCACTTTGCAATCAGGGATCGGCTGCAGTCTGTTGACAGTGTTCTACTCTTTTTCTCCAAGCATATTAGGATAACTGGGTTCCACTGGAGGCGGTGGATTGATGGGACATGGCGGAGGACAAGTTGGTGGTGGTACACATGGATCGTTAGGATCACAGCAGCATCCGGCAGGTGGAAGCACTGAACACGGTTTCGAAGTATCGCAACGCATGTTGTAGTTTCCATTTCGCTTATGAAATTGATAGCATTCTTCTTCTTTAAAGTGGAATCCACCTGGAACAGACAAGGCTTTTCGGAGCCATTCTTGGTCCCCAAACCTGAAACACCAAGGAACTCACTGCAGATTTTTATTAATGCTCTTACAGTCATTGAATAATGGATCAACAGGTGATCCTGCACTCGGAGCATTGGAACTTGGGCTTTTTTCTTTGTTGTACATGTGACTCTCTTCTTCGTAAGCTTGGTAATCACACTGAGGAATTAGGTAAACAGTACAAACTACAAGCATCCCAGGATTGTACAGTTCTATCTGGAGGGCAGTCGGGAACCCGAGATGTACGGGCCCTGATCCACTTCCCCAAGCACGAGATCGCTCAAACACTTCATCCAATTTGCCATCCGATTCACAGTTGTCGTCGATGATCCTCCAAAGAGGTGATGCGTTGATGTCTAGCTTTGCCTTAGCTAATATACTCGACGACCTGTTAGATCTGTCACTTTCCTTAACGGAAGGCTTTTCCTCAACCATGTTTATGCTCGTGATCTTCAACACAAATGAATTTCGAGGTAATTTTCAGAAGTAAAACCTAAATACAACTAGGCCTATATAAAATAATAAATAGCTTTGGTTTTCAAAAATTTTCGCTCAAATTTTTGCTGCATGGTAAATACTTGATAAATTTTGAATTTGGCCTGGCATTTTTTCGGGCTTAAAGGTCCTTAACGATGTGTTCATGATGGTGGATGAATCCAATAAGCTGGTGTCCCAGTCAGTACTGAAATCGGAAATCTCAACCTGTGTACAGAACAAAATTTGGATCAGAAATCACATACTAATCTCCCTTCAGAGTGAAAGCAGGAACAGACTTTGTTATAACTGATAAGTGGTCGAGAAGCTTTTTTTTGTTAAAGTTTTTTTTTTAAATGTTACTTCTCATTTTGCAAAATGCTATTAATGAATAAAAAGTTTTCGTAATACTTTTAATAATCGACAGAGGCTGAAGTTATATTAAGTAGTTCATTCTAATCCACAAATTGAAAATAAAAAATAATTATAAAATCTAATAGGGCGACAACCGTTTTTGAGTAGATCTGGATACAAAAATGACGTTGCTGGATCAAAGCCGGAAGGGAGTTCAGCCACCGATGCAAACAGGATGAAAGAATCAGTTGCCTGCTTTACAGAAAAACACAACATTGGAACGTGGAATGTAAGAAGCATGAATCAGGGAAAACTGGATATTGTGAAAAGTGAAATGGAAAGAACCAAATTGGAAATTTTGGGAATAAGTGAGCTCAAGTGGATCGGAAAGGGGCACTTTCAATCAGATGATTACAAGGTTTTCTACTCTGGCAATGATAAAATAAGAAGACACGGAGTAGCAATAATCATTAAGAAGAACATAGCCAATTGTGTTATTGGATACAATCCAGTTAATGATAGAATAATATGTCTAAGAATACAAGGAAAACCACTTAATTTCACAATAATACAAATTTATGCACCTACATCAGCTGCTGAAGAGGAGGATGTTGAGGAATTTTATGATAGTCTGCAGAAAGTAATAGATGATACCCCAAAAAGAGATGTTTTTTTTATTTTGGGCGACTGGAATTCAGTAGTTGGAGAGATGGAAACAGATGGTATAACAGGAAGATTTGGTTTAGGAAGTCGTAATGATGCAGGAACAAGACTAATACAATTTTGCGAAGACAATTCACTGTGGATTGCAAACACTTGGTTTAAACAACATAAAAGAAAACTCTATACATGGACAACGCCCAATTGTCTTCATCGTAATCAAATAGACTACATTATGTGTAGAAGACGGTGGAAAAGTGCAGTCCTTTCAGCAAAAACACTACCAGGAGCAGACTGCGGAAGTGATCATGAATTATTAACGGCAAGAATCCGAATTAAACTTAAAAAGGTCCGCAGTTATAGTGCAATAAAGAGATATGATCTGGAAAAAATCCCAAAAACTTTCACATTGAAAGTTGAAGAACGATTCAAAGTTTTAATTACTGATGAAAGAAGTCCTGATGATTTATGGTGCGAAATGAGAGATATCATTACTGAGGAAGCCGATAATTTAATACCAAAAAGTAAAAAGAAAAGGAAGACAAAATGGCTCTCTGATAAAGCAATTAAAATAGCTGAGAAAAGAAGAGAGGAAAAATCCAAGGGCAATTTGCAAGGAGTTAGACAATTAAATGCGGAATTTCAAAGACAAGCAAGAAAAGATAAGGAACTCTATATCAATCTGGAATGTCAGAGAATAGAAGATGATAACTGTAAAGGGAGGACAAGGGATCTTTTTAAAAAGATTAGAGATATTACTGGAAAATTCACGCCTAGATTAGGAATAGTGAAAAGCAAAACAGGAAAAGATCTTACAGAGGGCATTGAGATCAAGAAGAGATGGATGGAATATACTGAAGACCTATACAAAAGGGATTCAAATCAAAAAGAAATATTTATTGAAAAAGAGTTTAGCGAAGAACCAATGATAATGGACTCATCTCCTCCTCAATTCAATCTTATGATAAGAATTTATAAACCAAGGCAACAAATTCCCCGTACTTACGTATCCACACCTTTCGCCCTTCCATGTTCGAGGCCTTACAAAACAGCTTCCTTTCAATATTTCACTCACATTTCCATCTAACAATAATTTACTAAAAATTTTCAACAAGTCGCATTGCAGAATTCATCCTTTATCCCCTAGAAGGGTGGTTTATTCGATCCAGTGCCATAGAAATCATTGGAAGTACATTGGAAAAACCCGCCAAAAATTATCCCGCCATTTAACACAGCACCAGTCGGCTATTTACAATAAAGATTTTAATCACAGTAGTCTACTGTTCAGCACGTCCACTGACATAGTCATAACATTAAGTTATCCAAACCCTTCATCCTTTGTTTTGAACAAAACCACTTTTTTGTGTAAGTGCAAATAGTCTGTTAATATTCCCACGCAACCATATTGTTACAATGACTGCATTTCTGTACAAAGCATTGAACAGTATAGATTCCGCCATAATAAATGAATTTTATTTTACTCTAAAACTTCCCCTTCCATTTTTTTTCCTTAGATTTACGCCAGTTTCATCCGGTTCCCGCTCATCCGATGTCGTCTGTCGTCTGTTCGTGATGCCTGTTCATCCCCAGCATCTACACTGTTCGTGTCCCGTCATTTCCTTTCAAGTCAGTCACACCGGCCTCCCTCGTCACTGACCTGAGGACTTTCCATTGGTTCCTGAACTTCATTGGTCATCAACAGTCGTCACCTATCATCCTTCTATGTTACAGTTTCCAATTGGTCCCCCACATTGTTATTTTAGATATTCAAATTATTTTTTGTTATGTTATGTTATATAACATGTTATATGATGTTATATAACAAATGCTTATTGTATTCACTAATTAAAGGTTCGTTAAGGAACCAAAACCGGTTGTATTTTTTAAAACATTATAAAATTTTTAATTAACAATTTAGAGTAGGTGTCCTCGTCTCTAAGTGTCTCTAACTAAGTTCAAGTGGGTCAAGGAAAAGAGTAAATTCCAGCAGATACAACCAGCCAACCATGATCTTTCTACTTGACTCCGTAACAACATACATCCACTGTCTAAAACTTGTCAATTTTATTATTTTTGGGTTTTTTTCGTTTGCTTTGCTCTTTCTGAATTAATAACAAAGTTATTATATGCATAAAAATACTCAAATTTCCAGTAGATAGTGTAGCTTCTTTTGTTATGTTCCAACCACTTTCGAGAATTTGTATGAATGGCTCAATATAAATCGTTTGTAATTTCTTAAGAATCGTCAACTGGATTCAATGAACACTCATTTTTAATTCGAATACCAAGGCAATCTTATTTTAAGTAATCCAAATTTCGTTGTGGAATTATACAGTTTTCAGTATAATATATCATTTTAATTCGATTGTCCTCGCAGACTGAGTCATATCAACAGAGTAGTTATTGTTTGTGAATATCCCTTTCGTGCCAAAAAGCTCTAATAATTCCTGAACAACTAGATGAATCTTCTCGAAACCTAGTATGCACATTTCACGTGATGGAATTTTGTTTTTTCAAATCTTGTTAAGAAATTGTCGATGCTGAAAATTTTTTGTCTTTACCATCTCTTGATATTCACTAATTCTCGAAATGAAATGCTTGAGTTGTTCTCGAAATAAGTTGCTTGATATAGAAGTCAGATCTGCATGTTTCCTATCTGCAATTAGTAAACAAGGAGACAAGGGATTCTATAAGATTTTATCTGAATTGAATATATTAAAACTTCCCAAATAATTAATTACATAATACTCTAAAAAGCTTGAAATCTTCTGAAATACTACCTCCACTTTAAAGAAAAAATTATTTACAGATTTTTAAATATTTTTTTTCTATAAATAATGAAAATAAGTTGTAAATAAAAGTGGAAAGTGGAATTGCCTTAAAGTTTGTTAAAGGAAAAATGAAAACTTGGAATCCGTTTTGTTTTGTTGTTTTGGTGTTTTGAAATATGCTTTTAGCATAAATATAGGTATCTATTTAATAAATTTATGTAGACCTATTTACAATTTGGAATATTTCAAAAACTAGAACATTTTAACTTTCGATTTCTATCTTCATTGCAATTATATCTTTGTTGTGTCGAAAGAAACAATCATATTCCTGAAAATTTAATGCACAAATCAATTACAATGATCTTCAGAAAAAATAAAATCAAGTAAATCAGTAAAGTATTTTTCTAAAGCCTACAAAGTCTAATTTGTTTCAATTGTTACTAAGAGATCAAAGAAGTTCATATAACTATTTAACAAGAAAACTATTTGAAGAAAAATGGGTAACTATAGCTACATTACATAAATACTATTAGGTATTTATAAAAACTGATTTCTATGAACATCAATGGATGAGACAAAGATTTACTAAGTAATATTTTAGGACAGCTGTTTCACGCTCATTGACAATAATCAGATTAGTTTTATACAGAGGTTGAGATTTCCTTTTCAGAACTGACTGGGACAAAAGGTTATTGAATTCATCCACCATCATGTACACATCAAATCGTAAAGGGCCTTTCAGCCCGAAAAATTCCCAAGCCAAATTAAAAAATTTATCAAGTATTTTCCATGCATCAAAAATTAGCGCGAAAATTTTTGAAAACCAAAGCCATTTATAAATTTATATAGGCCTAGTTGTATTTAGGTTTTATTTCTGAAAAATACCTCATATTTCATTTGTGCTGAAGATCAGGAGCATCAACATGGTTGAGGAAAAACCTTCCGTTAAGGAAAGTGACAGATCTAACAGGTCGTCGAGTATATTAGCTAAGGCAAAGCTAGACATCAAAGCATCACCTCTTTGGAGGATCATCGACGACAACTGTGAATCGGATGGCGAATGGGAGGATGTGTTTGAGCGATCTCGAGCTGGGGAAGTGGATCAGGGCCCGTAGATCTCCAGTTCCAGCCTGCCCTCCAGAAAGAACTGTACAATCCTGGGATGCTCGTAGTTTGGACTGTTTACCTAATTCCTCCGTTTGATTACCACGCTTACGAAGAAGAAATTCACATGTACCACAAAGAAACAAGCCAAAGTTGCAATGCTCCGAGTATACAATCACCTGTTGATCCATTACTTAATAACTGTAGGAGCATTGATAAAATGCTGCACTGCGTTCCTTGGCGTTTTAAGTTTGGGGACCAAGAATGGCGCCGAAAAGCCTTGTGTGTTCCAGGTGGATTCCAGTTTAAAGAAGAAGAATGCCATCAATTTCTTAAGCGAAATGGAAACTACATCACTCGTTGCGAGACTTCGAAATCGTGTCCAGTGCTCCACCCGCCGAATGCTGCTGTGATCCTAACGATCCATGTGTACCACCACCAACTTGTCCTCCGCCATGTCCCATCAATCCACCGCCGCCAGTGGAACACAGTTATCCTAATATGCTTGGAGAAAAAGAGTGGAACACTGTCAACAGACTGCAGCCGACTCCTGACTGCAAAATTGCAAAATGAAAGTGAAATTTCGCAGTACGATCGGTTGAAATTGTTCTGGTTGCTTTGTGGGCTAAGACATTGGCTATAATTTGTTTCTTTTGGGACCAAATGAAAATGATTGCTTTTCTCCTGAAAATCCGCCAAAGCCAGAACATTTACCATCAAATTACTATTATAGGGAAGATGAAGGTGAATTCTACAGAAAAAGGAATCCTCTGTAGTATTGCTTACGGTTCAGGCTATATCCCGACAGCCCCACTTTGCCAACCAGAATGCATACCAGCTGGTTATCATTTCAGTGAACAGCAATATCAATGCAAATAGAGAAAAATCGATCTTCCTCCAATTTGCCCACCATCACCGTGCAGCGCACCTTGTCCACCATCAATCCCTGCTCGGAGGAAAAGACGTAACGAAACTACCGCAGTCATCTCGAGTTAAAGCAGGCATGGACAAACTTATATCGACAAGTCAGAGAGCTAGTACTGGAATGGATAAATTAAACTGCAAACTTAAAAGATTTGCTGCAGGTATGGACAGATTTCCTTCTGGTCCTCGCAGACCTAATTTATCAAAGGACTTTAATCCTTCATTCCGTCAAGTTAAAGTGACCCAAGTTAAAATAAATGCTACTCCTCTCAAATTCCACATAAAATATAGATTCACTTACTGAACTAAATAAATATTCTTTGGTAAGTATTCAATTCCCTGGATTCTCTTCGTAGAATCTATTAATCAATTCGTTACTCTTTGAATAAAGTTATTTTTCTTTGATTCTCTCCATCAAAGTTATTCAAGGTATTTTCCTCGAAGTCGACATGTTATCATAAAATCGAATCTATTAGGCCTACTTCGAACTGTCAAATCCTCAAACAAACATTATTAATATCCGAATACACTGCATCTTCACTTACTTTACATTTTATTATTTTATGTGCTCTTTAATGCACTGTTTTTTTTGTTATTGCCTTATGATATTTAATAACTTCTTTTTAAATTGTTAATGTCGTCTATATTATATCCTATTATTGCATTACCTCCCTCATACAAATAATTTAAATATATATGGGGTGGTTAAGCAACTGTTACTTATTTCTTGAGTCCTAGTCCAGATACATTCTCTTCGAATGTCACTCTGTTAATATATTGTAAATATATAGGCTCTGTTTTCTTGTCCCTCAAACTCAATGGTATTCAAAATATTCATGCAGAACCAGTGTAGGGATTTCAGTACAGCAGTTTTCAAAAATTGATACAAATATAATTTCATTTTAGTCTGTGGCTCTTCATTTAATTAATAATTTGAAGTATAATGACAAGTAGAAAAGAAGATAAATTCTAGATTTCAAAACTAGTAAGACTAAAATCTCCACTTCCGTTTTGGGAATTAAGGCGATAAATAAATAAACTTTAGAAAGATTTTGTTTTTAAAATGCTATTATCTAATTTACTAATGAGTCAAAATAATTCTACTTTCCATTAGTTGCCGTTGTTCATTTAATGTTTAAGCGAAATTATAATAAACTTTCACAAGTATTTAGGGCAGTAGTTTTAATTGGTATTAAAATTTCTTTGTTGCATCAGAACAGAAATCAACATTACCATTTGAAATTTAGAATTTTTTATTGCAAAAATTATTTTAAACTTTTTAACTTCTGTTTTTTAACGAATTATTTGACTGGAGAAAACTTATAAGGACCTTTCAGAATTTCCATTCTTTTTTTTGTAATTTAAAGAAAGTCAAATGAAAAATTCTGGATAATCACCAACGTTACCTACCTACATAATCTATCAGTCATCTGTGTGAAATGAGAGAACAAAAAGAAATATTGATGAACGTTACATGATTATCCAATCGAGTTTCCAAATTTTCAGATAAAAGAAAAAGCCTGAAGTTTGGTGATGTTACAGAGGGACTGTTATTAATCAATTAGGAATTCCAGTTTCAAGGCTAAGAGAACTAAAAACGAAATTAAACTCTTGGCTTTTGTTAATCCCTAAAGACATTACATTTGAAGACATTACAGAGAAGAAATTAGACACGAAGATTTCAAAATTCACGACTTGAATAGCACCTCAACCTTTAATAGCACCTATAATTCAATGTTAACATTATTACCGGGGACATACTATGAATGTAAACGTAATCTTAAAAATCTTAGCGATTCTTCCATTTCGTAATATTTTATTTCATTACAGGCAAAACAGGATTTAAAACAAAATGGATTTCTAAGTGTACAATTATAACTTTTGTTTTCTTTCTCCATATAACTTTGTTGCTCATTGCGTCTCTGAGCAATAACAAATTCCCGAGAATTATGAGGTATGTCTATGTATACTTTATTCTTCAACGATGTTCTGAATAGAATAAAACTGCAATTAATAGATAATAACTCATTTTTGGAAACTGTATGAAAAGAATTCCTTGTCGATTATTACTATGAAATTGAAAACTTTGGGGGTCACTTTCTTGCTGAAATATTAACTAAATGCTATCTAATGAAACAGATAGCTATAGCACGAGCTGGAGAAACTGACATCGAATAATTTTTTACTGTTTTTGATTAATAATTTTCAATTTCATTATTTTACATTATAGAAATTGATAGGTTTCTATTACTGAAGGATATTAAAAGTTTACAAATTACCTAGATTAGTTGAATTTTTTCTGAGAACTTTTTCAGAAAATATTTAAAACTAAATAATTATTGAATTACCCTTTTAAATTTATTTTTTTTCTAAATATTACTTATTACACAATTATTAAGTATTAAATCATATTATATCGTAACAGAATCAAATCAGTGCTTCCCAAACTTAACTAATGGTGACTTCTTTTCGAGAAGCATATTCTTTCCAAACCAATCTATGTTGATTTAATATTATCGTAAATAAGCACGAACGTCTGGAAAAAATAGGGGAGAGAGAAGTTTATTAAAGAGTATCAGAAGAAGAAAAAAAAAGAACTGGATTGGTTATGTGCTGAGAGGTGAAAATCTCATGAAGAAAGTATTGGAGGGGAACATTGAAGGAAAGAGACCAAGAGGAAGAAAGAGAAAAATGATCCTGGATGACCTACAAATGGATATCAAGGCCCGAAGGCAAGAGATAAAACGGCTTGGAGAAAGAGACATTGCGGACCTTATTAGCTGCTTGCCATTGGACCTGTCTGCGACAGAACACTGATGATGAAGCAGAACGTACCTGAGTCTAAATCCTGAAAATTTGTCATTATTTCGTTAATTTCTTTTTGTTAATCTGTTTTCATGATTTTCTGTTTTAAAATAACAGTTGGAGAAAAAAATGAATATTTTTATTTTTATCATTTTCATTTTCTGTTTTAATAAACTCAAATACTCGTAGTTGCTAGAAATGAAAGCATTGAAAGAAAGTGATTAAATAAAAACGTCGCTTTTTTTTTTTTAAGAAAGCGAATAAACGTGATATTTTTAATGGGAGCTGTGAAATATTATTTTTTGTTTGTTACGTTTTTTTAGTTTTTTCAATTATTTGTTATTTGAAAAAATACTGAAAAATAGGAGTTACGTCGAAAGCGCAAGTCAAAATTTCATTTAAATTCATTTTAAAACTGATCACATTTTGTTACAGCTGGCCAATGACGATCTGGTCACTTGATCCCAAAATACAATACTCTGTATCGCATTCCTTCCACTGTTTTAATATTCACATTTAAATTTTTGCTATATTAAAATAGCTTTTATAATCATATTGTAATTTAACAATTTGGACCATTTTAAAACGTGCTCAAAGTGTCCATTGAATTGTCTGCAAGAATGTATACTTAATTTCAATTAAAGTTATATATTGGAATTAGAGAAATATATTTCTTCTTTGATATATAATATTTATCGGATGAAATTCTTGAAGTTTACTTAATCATATTGTATAGATCAGCCACAGACAGGATCTAGAATTTCCTTTGACTAATATACGATTAATTTGTTTCAAAAATTAGGAAAAAACAAAGCAACCACAATGTAGAAGAATTAATAAGAATTACTATATTTTATTTTTAAGATTTGAGTCATATACGATTTAAATTTAAATGTAATTTTAATTACCATAGTGCTTCACAGTTTTTTTTTTGCTTTGCGGAATAGGAAAATTAAATAAATCCTAAGAAGATATCCAATCTACAACATGCTAAACAAATCTTTACGGCATCGAAATATTGAAAAGAATTACCTTTCGAAGCAAAATTGTTACCACAGCGACAGAAATTACATTTTCCTTCATGAAGTTATTGATTGTTCTTATCTAAATAAATTTATGTACAGTTGGAAATTCAGATGATTTTGAAAAGTGTAGC
Source organism: Thereuonema tuberculata (assembly GCA_023159025.1). NCBI lineage: Eukaryota > Metazoa > Arthropoda > Chilopoda > Scutigeromorpha > Scutigeridae > Thereuonema > Thereuonema tuberculata. The sequence continues at coordinate 4,716 of JAFIDM010122897.1, read as the reverse complement.
TGTACTGTACTTTACAATACTTTAATTACAAGATGATACTATCGAGATAATACACCCTGAATTTGATTTTTAAACAACAAATTTTGAAATAATAAATTTTCTAAACAGCTGATTTAAAATTAATTTCTACTTAGAAGTAGAAAATCATGTCTTTTAGTTTCCTGTACTTGAATTTTCTATTTGTTTCAGCTAAAATAAACAACGAAATTTCTAAAAAGTTTGGAGATACATACAAAGACATACTCGGGTGAAAGAAAATTTATTTCAAATGTTATTGTGCACTTAAACGATATAAAGTTGTTTGCTAAAGTTATTAAAGATAATTCTCAAAATGTTTTCAAAAATTACATGAAAAAATGAAATATTTTAAAATTTCAAAATCTTATTTGGTACTTTTTATAATATTGTAACTAATAAATACCATATAATTATTTAGAATTCAATTTCAGTTTAATTGTCTTCAATAAATTGAGCAAACTAGTTTGACGGAATAAGTAATTGAGTCATTCCATGCTAAGTGGTCTAAAATTAAAAAAAGTTCTCGCCATCATGTCTTCTATTTTTTCAAATTTTGGGCTATAGCACGGTAAGGTATTACACTAAGTTCCCCAAAATTTAAGGTCCCAAGCTTCAATAGCTGTTGATCTAGACCCCCTATCTGATTGGTAGTCGGTAAATGTTTGCGCAACATTGAACAAAATGCCACTTTTGGGGTCTAATAAAATTGAAATTAACTTATAAAAATGGCTAAAAATTTGAGATCCTATACCATTTTTTCTGCTGATTCCAATAAAATTAATTTTAACATTATGGATGAAAATTTCAGTCAAACAAGTTGAATCAAAGTGTGCATAAAAATTTGTTGGGATTTCCCGCCACAAAATTTGACAATATTTAGACTCTAATAACTTCCAGGCAAAAAAAGGAATGGACTTCAAATTTTGAAATAGCACTATGCTTTGGCTAGACATGTTACTGCCAAATTTGCAACTATCTAGCATCTATAGTCGCCCTGCAGGATCTCTTCAAATTTGGCACTGTTGGCACGCATGGTAAAATTTACAAAGTTTTAAAGTCAATTATTAAAAAATAGTCTTCCTGAATCTGCTTGTGAACAGTATCATCTGAAAGAAAAAACGTTGCTCTACTAGACTGATATTTTTTTTTTTGCAATGTGACCATTAAGTAGCCATGTAGGCAGGTCAAAGTATGTTAAAATTTGTGATTGTGACATGTTGCATCCTGATTATGATATGTTTACTGCAGGATCCCAAGCCTGATTGTGGCTATCTTTGCTTCAGGAAAATTTTGCTCTTTCCAATCGCTATGAATCTGAGTCTTAATAGTCACTTAAAATTATTGATATAATTATAAATTCATTTGCACTTCATTTAGGGTCAATCCATACCAAATGGTCCAGCACTAGTTGCTCGACCATTTTAAAAAAATTGATTAAAGTTATATAAAGTTCTCTTTGTACTGTAAATATCAAATTTTAATTAGGTCCCCACCAAAGATATTGGGGCTCAAACTTTGAAAAAAATGAAAAAAGAGCATTTTTAAAGCGCCATAACTTAATTAGGAATAACAGAGCTGAAATATTTTTTGTCAAACCTTTGGATGTATATCTTTTCTCAAAAACTTTATAACTTTGCTATCTCATTCCGTCCTATACAAAAAAAACCCGGAACTTTGATTTTTGTTCAAAAGCGAACATTTGTTTCAATTCCAAATTTCAGCCATTTATGTTAGAGTTACGGTAAAAAAAGTATGGAACTTAAAATGTAGTTTAGAATGTGCTAAAAATAATAGTTTTTACCACAGATTTCTATCGTTTTCCTTAGCTGAGTTATCGAAATTATCGCAACTGTCTGCATAGGCCAAAATGCCGAAAACCCTAAAACAAAAATGGACGCTATTTTTAAAAACGAAATCAAATAAAAAAAAATAATGTCTGTTTTGAAGTACTCTAGTATAGGAGGTAACAACAGTAAAAAAATCTTTTTTTAAAAAAAATGGTCGAGCAACTAGTGCTGCACCGTTTGGTATGGATTGACCCTAAATGAAGTGCAAATGAATTTATAATTATATCAATAATTTTAAGTGACTATTAAGACTCAAATTCATAGAAATTGGAAAGAGGAAAATTTTCCTGAAGCAAAGATAGCCACAATCAGGCTTGGGATCCTGCAGTAAACATACCGTAATCAGGATGCAGTATGTCAAACACACACAAATTTTAACATACTGTAACCTGCCTACATGGCTACTTAATGGTCGCATTGCAAAAAAAAAACACATCTGTCTTTTAGAGCAACGTTTTTTCTTTCAGATGATACTATTCACCAGCAGATTCAGGTAGACTATTTTTTAATAATTGGCTTTAAACTTTGTAAATATTACCATGTGTGCCAACAGTGCCAAATTTGAAGAGATCCTGCAGGGCGACTATAAATGCTAGATAGTTGCAAATTTGGCAGTAACATGTCTAGCCAAAGCATAGTGCTATTTCAAAATTTCAAGTCCATTCCTTTTTTTGTGTGGAAGTTGTTGGAGTCTAAATATTGTCAAATTTTGTGGCGCATTCACAACAAATTTTTATGCACACTTTGAGTCAACTTGTTTGACTGAATTTTGCATCCATAATGTTAAACTTATTTTTATTGGAGTCAGTAGGAAAAATTTTCAGCCATTTCTATAAATTAATTTCAATTTTTATTAGACCCCAAAAGTGGCATTTTGTTCATTATTGCGCGAACATGGACCGACTACCCTTCAGATAGGGGGTCTAGATCAACAACTATTGAAGCTTGGGACCTAAAATTTTGGGAAACTTAGTTTAACACCTTACCGGTGCTACAGCTAAAATTTTAACGAAATTGGAGACATGATGGCGGTACGTTTAGACCAGTTGGCATGGAATGACCCAATTCTAGACGGGTCCGTCGCTTCGCTCCTGAACCCTTGCATATTTAGCATTAAAAAAAATATATATTTATTTAGCAAATTAGGATTTAGATCGAAGAATATACGACTTCCCAGCCCATTGGGGCCTTCTCCGCCTAACTCAGGTTTATTGCAGGTTGGCACCACACACCTGGGTTTGTCGCCACACACTTCATGGTCAGTTTGCCAGATTATTCCCTATCCCGTGGGAATTTCGAAAAATCCGGCCTTATTCCTTGTCGACATCATAAAGTGAACCTCTGGGCAAAATTTCAGCTTTCTAGGTCCAAGGGTTTGGGGTGGGCGTTGACGAGTCAGTCAGTGAGGGAGTCAGGAATTTTCTTTTTATATACATAGATTTTTATGAATTTTGTTTTGTTAAACTCATTGATTTAGTTCTTCATAGATTATATTTGGATCTGAGGCCGTGCCGGCGTGGCCGAGCATTCTCGACGGCGGTCTGCCATGCGGCCAGTATGCCGATACCCGGGTTCGAATCCCGGTTGGGGCATGGATGTTTCTTTCTTCTTCTGTTTCTGTCCGTTCCTGCGGGTATCACTCGATGCTGCCTCCTATGGCGTACCCTGGACAACGTTTCGTCGGTTAAAGACATCATATCTCGCCCCTTGCTGTTGGCCTAAAAAAAGATATCAATCTAGGACCCGGGCATTTGTAAAAAAAAAAAAAATAATAGGATCAAAATATTAGGATCTGTTATTTTCTCCTTTTCAACTCTTATTATCCGAGATTCGTTCTTTACATATTATTCCTGGTGTTTTCATAAAATGCTTATTTATGAAAATAAGATCTACATTTGTTTTCGTATTTCCATGAACAGGTGTCGTACAGGTGTTTCTTGTTGTTCCGTAAAGATAATTTTAAAACCATTATTGCACATAAGTTTGAGGTATTTCTGTAGGCTACTTCATTGTTTTTATTCATTTTGAAAAGATCTACATTTACGTCGCCAATTACTATAGTTGGACAGTTGTTTAATATACAGGGTGGTCCAAACGGTGACGTCCAAAAATTTTTTTTAGATTCCTGACATCTGGGGGTACAAGGAAAAACCCCATGTGTGTAATGGTTTTTTGTGTAGTTTTCGAGTTGTGAGTATTTTTGTATATTTTGTGAATTTTCGATGGAACCACCGTCAAACCGATGTATGTTGCAAAATATGGAATATGTTGTGAATGTTTTTGTCGCAGCATACTCCGCATAATGTGTACTGTCACATAGAAAATACCCAGCGTCCTACCAATAAGGGAAGGTTTACAAATTTCAATCGAAACTGAGAAATGTAGGATAGAGTGGGACAGAGTGCAATTTTGAACATCAAAAAAAAAATTAAAAACAACGTTCCATGACATTGAAGGCAATTTGGAAAACTTCGCGGAACCCTAAGCTTCCTAGATCATGAAAAAAAACTTGGGCTTAATAGACATGTTGTAGCCTAAATCAGCCTTCAAATGTACAAAGGTGAAACTGTCCCGAGGTGGTATTATTGGTAAACGTGTCATCCACAAGATTATGAAGCAAGGAAATTGCTCAGTTACCAAAATAAACATTACCAAATGTACGTAGATTGGGGAAAGAATGATAAAACGTATGATTTATGTTATGATATGATACCGTTACTATCGATAACTAATAATCATGGTGGGTAATTGAAGGAGTAGTATTCCTAAGTACGAAAACAAATACAAATGTTAGACGAAACGGTATTTTACAATAAATGTTCGAAATGTCCCCCTCCCGCTTCAATACATA
>JAFIDM010122896.1:12760-27292 GCA_023159025.1 Thereuonema tuberculata | reverse complement strand
GGGTGGTTTATTCGAAAAGGCGCCTGTTGAATAAGACAGACAAGGGAGAAGGGAGAAGTAATAATGATATAAAAATTATTTATATTAATTGTAAATTTCAAATAGTAAGCTTACAATTTTTCTGTCTTTCTTCAATTACTTCCAATTTTAATAATATAAATATATATATATATTTTTCTTGTATTCTTCTTTTCCAGTAACAACAAGACTGTCCTCTTTTTTTTTATTTTTATTAAAATTGTGATATGTTTTGAGAGGATATATTTTTATGTATCCATTCCTTTTAGCCCTCCCTTCTGTCTTTTGTATCGCAGTCCTTGGCATCTTCAAACATCTATCTTTGACATCATTACTTCCCAGGCTTCTGTGTTAAAATAAAAAAAAAATTAAAAAAAAAATTGGTGTCCCTCACTAAACATTCCGCCCGGAATGGAGATTAACCTTGCCTCTCCTAAATCAGGCCTGCACCAATGATTCTTTGCATTATCAACATATTTGATACATTATTAAATATATATTCATTATATAAAAATTATTTGTATGAATTGTAAATTTCAAGTAGTAAGCTTATAATTTTTCTGTCTTTCTTCAATTACTTCCAATTTTAATAATAATAAAAAAGAAAAAAAAGAGGACAGTCTTGTTGTTACTGGAAAATAAGAATGCAAGAAAAAAAAATATATATTGATATGCAGATTTTATTTTTCTAACCTGAAAGTAGCTTAAATTATAAAAGTTAATAGATTTATATATTTTTCATTTTATTTTTATTTCTGCCTACTAGAAAAAACACGAAAAAGAAATAAAAAAGCAAAAGAAAAAAGAAAATTAAAAAAAAGGAAGAAAACTTAAAAAAAAAGAAAAGAAAATTTAAAAAAAAGAAAAGAAACTGTTTAGCATATAAGACATGGATTAAAAAAAAGAAAAAAAAAGGTTTAATAAAAAAAAAAAAATTTCGTCAGGTAGCTGACACGAATCTACAACCTCTACTTCTATAGAACAGCCTTTTTATCGATTGAGCCATCGCTGAACTTCCTGTTTCGATTGGCAGACACGAAGCCTTATGCCTATACACTGGAAACGCTCCAAAAATCATCAAATATCTCCAAAACGCTTGAGTGTTGGACCCTAAAACCGGGTATATTTTTGAAGTACTTTATGAGTACTATCATCTCCCAAAAGGGCATCAAATTTGGCAAGATACAAGCTGTGTCCTCTCCTTGTTAGTGTTTGTATCGAAATCCCCGGGGTAAGATGTATATTTTTAAGTATTCTCACTCATCATCTATTATCATTTTACTCACTCACCTGTAAATACATATATAACCCTTTTATTAAATCTATTATTTGTCTCTCTCAAGCTAGCTGTTCTTCCTTATTATTCCATTATTTATTCACCTACATTTGTCCCTTCTATTTGACCCTGGGGTTGGTGGGCGTTAGGAGAAATTCGCGTTGAGAGCTAGACGCCTCGGGCAAGGTCGCGTGAACAGCGGGGGAGTCTGAGTGGGGGCCTCTTTCCTTATTTAATCCTTCTTGATTTCTAAGGTTAATTTCTAAAGTAAAAAGGGCCCAGCACTAGATCTTTAATAATTATTTACATCAAAGGATTCCACTGCGCAAAACTCTCCCTCAACCCTTTCATTCAATGTACGCCAACAAACCACGGATAGAGCGTTACAGAATAGCAAACCATCTTATTTACAAAAGAAGGAAATAGAATAGATGGATCCTAAAATTCGAAAGAAGATGTGGGCATCTGTTACGTCTATTAGTTAATACAACTAATTACGATATTAGCCAATGACAATGATAGAACCAGATATCTCTACTTCCTTTTGACTTTTCACAGAAGTATGTTAAGCAGCTGCTCTTGAGTTCTAGCGGTTCAACCGTTCGGAATGAAGCGGGAACGTCTTCTCTGATCCTCGCCCTCATGTACATACACTGCCGTCATTTTACACTTACATTTTACCTGATATCGTTTGGGAAAAACAATAAAATTAAAAAAGAAAAAAAAAGAAAACATTTTCCTTTTAATTAACACTAAGTCAATTGAGGAGGGATCCTTTCGAGGTTGTTTCGTTTGGAAATCCGAAGGAAAAAAACAAATATTTTCAATTTCAAAATAATCAGCAGCAGCATAAATAACTACAACTAAAGTTATTTTTTAAAAAAGTAACAGAAAATAAATGAAAACAAAACCCCAGAAATCAATTATAACAAATTATAATAAAAATACCACAAATTCTTTTACAGGTATATCTAAGTAAATAAAAATGAAGTACTTACTTTTACCTCGACTGAAATCTGATTTGCCTTCAACATTTTGCTTCCTTTCCAAATTTGGTCGTGAGTCTCCTTTGATTTCATCCCATATGTATAATTGCAGATTACTAATGCAGGTAGTTGTACTTCTTGTTGTATGATGAGCTCTAGTTTCCCAACTGGTACAAAAAATATGTGGGATTACAGAATAAAGTAATTTGAATGAAGCACATTCCAACGCAGTTACAAAAAGGTAGAATCCAGTAAACCTTTGTGTCAAAAGCAGTCTTACTACTGAAAGTTAAATCCAAACTGCCAATGCTGATTTTTATAGAATACATCCATTCTGTGGTTGTAGTATTGGTGGACGTGTCTTATATGGACTTGTCTTATGTGGAGATGTCTTATATCTGATGCCATTCTACAGTTGTTGGATCAAAATTTAATAATTCGGAATTGTGTGATAACTGAACCCAGTTGGATTGTGAGAATTATTTTTTTGTCAAAGAATATTGCTGATCTCTGTGAATAAAATTTACAGGATTTAGAATGCCTGGAATCTACAGCAATATATTGAACTTTTTAGCGAATTTTTTTATTTAATTTTTGGCAATAAAAGAATGTCAGAAATTACTCATCTAATTAGCTTTAAACGTTTACCTCCTTGGGTTGGTTTTCGAACTGAGGGAAAGACAAGATTACTTCAGAAAACAAAGTAATGACTTTCTTCGTGCCAAATACAGGTGACATAAGTTCTAAACGATAAGTAAACAGTTTCCACCTTAGTTCAATTCAGCTTGTCTGTAATTGTGATTTTTGTCTCCCTTCGCTTTTTTAAAATTCCCTCTTATTAAATATTGTGTAGTCCACATTAAATGTCGACATGATGATCTGGAAAAAGCAGATGCTGATAACGTATGGACCATTCCACTACCAAGAAAGGTTGAAGGTTCCAATGGTGAAAGACAATTCAACGATTATTACGTTAGTAGTCGTTGCAACAGATTTAAGCTTGGTAGAACTTTTTAGAAAGATAAGAGTCCAATTAAAGGAATGGAAGGCCTTATTACAAATAAACAAAACAATAAAACACAATATACATAAAAAAGCACACAGGAAAAGAAACAGACAAAACAGGCATCTCGATCATCCCTGCCGATTAGCCGAAGTATTCAGACGGCAGGACCGTATCCCTCGGAGAGGCCGTCAATGAACTTATCAGTCTCAGGACGGTAGAGTGTGATCCACCAGCTGCATTGCTCCCCATCCTCGGAAAGGTAGAATCGTTCCAGTGCTTTAACAAAAAAAAAAACTACAACGGAACAGAAAAAAAATACCATGGCTTCACTCTCAACCATGGCAGCCACGACCACGGTACTACGGTAACACGTAACCAACATATAAAAATGAGACATAAGAAAGACAACGCAGTCATTCACCGCTGATATTTCTCTTTGCAACAATTTTCAATGCGCTATAAACTTTTAAAAGATTAGGGTCCCTTACGGAGAAGGAAGGACTTGTTTGGCCAAGACATAATTAAGAATAGTGCGAACCTATACTAGGAAATGAAACCCTCTTCAGAGTGTTTCAGGGTTTTTCTAAGCTTTCTAAAGAATTATTCAATAGGCTGGATTATAAGTGTCATAATTTAGTTGATGAAGCTTTAACATGGTCTTTGTATTCTTATCATAGGGCTCAGATTTTGGAATTTCATTTTTTATTTTAAAATTTTATTTTTATCCGCCAGTTGGAGTTCTGCTAGCGATCGTTGGTTATTAATATATATTAATTGAGCTTTATTTTTAAATTCATAGTTCAACTATAGTGTATAAGTTTGTTTAGGGGAAAAAGTACTAATATTTCGTAGTAATTTGGAACGAAAACCCACTCCCCCCTATTGAGTAACTGTTGCTATTAGCTTCTTGTCTTAGGAGAGGAAAAATTCCTGTCCAAGAATCTTAAAATCCCTAGTTTTAGTTATTATAAAAGAAATAAGATTTTTATTTTCTTGAAGAAAAATATGAAAAACTTATTCTTTATATAAAAGTTTTAGTTAGGGTGTTTTTGAATGGGTTCGTCTTCTCGCGGGAAGTGAGAAGAGAAAAAAAAATTCTCACTTCAGAAGAAGCATGTGACTTTAGTTGTCATTCACTTCGCTTCCTGACTTCGGAGACGATGGGTGGAAAACGGGTCATTTTATCTAAATTCTTTTTAAATTATTACATTAATTAGTCTTATCATGGAGAATTGCTTTATTGCATCAGATATCTCTGGATATCTCAACGGTTTTGGATAAAGAAAGATATTGAAGTAAAGAACTCTTTAAAGTGGTGACACGGGATTCTTCCATTTAGCCCGGGAAAAGTTCAGTGAAAACTCTGAACAGAACATTAGAAATTATAGGTGTTCCTATATTAACTACATGAGTCTGCGGGCTAGTTATAAAGTTTCATGGTAAAGGAAGAAAATGCCGTGGTTCTGAAGATTAATTTCTATAGTTGCCAAGTTGCATTAAGCGGCTGAAGCCATCATGTACAGTGTTTCTAAATAGAACATTAATGACCTTAGATGTCCTGTTATTGACGACGCACGTTTACCGGTTACGTTGAGGGTTTGGAACAAGGAAGAACAATTTCAGTTTTCCGAAGTTGCGCTTCATCATTTACAGTTCTTGTTCAGCCGGAAACCAACGAGCGTAACGTGAGTACAGACCTTGCTATTAGAAGTAACTGTTCGTTATATGCGGACTTTCCTATTCTACAACCCAGGGGTGCCGTTCCCGAGTAAATCTGGAAAAGTATTTTGATTTCAAAAAGAACTACTGGTATTTTCAATTTACTGAAGGAATATAACCTATATATTACTTCCACTCTGTGAATACGGAGCGGAATAGGGGAAGTATCAGTTATTTCTATTCCTCTAGTGTAGGCTTGTGAACAATATCTTCAAAGCAAGTAGAAATTGGAACAATTCAGTATGTTATTCTTAAAACGGTAGGCGTTTATTCAGTAATGGTCAACTGGAACATACTACAGTCTCCGTGATTTAAGTGAATACAGTGAATTAAGAAAAACCATAGTTGTTAATTCTAAAAGCTGGAGGTTGAAATTCTCCTAGGTAAAGTCTATAAAGTGTGAAATCTTAAAAGTGCTACTATCCGAAACCAATCAAGTGTGACACCAAAAAAAAAAAAAAAAAGGAGTCCTGATAGTAGCTAAAGAAAAATTCTGCCAAATTTTAGTTTCATGGCACTATGGGAATGAATGAAATTAGTGATGAATCAGTAGGGGTTTTCGCATTTGTATAAATAGTTTTATCTACAAATGTAATGTCTGAGCTGTAGACGTGAAAGCTTATTTATGTCCCGACCTTTGTTTTCTAAACTCATGGGACTTCACTGCACGTAAATTTGCTTTCCTAATAATTAAATAAACAACAATGACAAGATAAATAAACCCAGCAACTGCTAAGTTACTATTCACTACATAAAAGATTTAAATACTAAAGAAAATTCATTTTAGAAAGAAAGATATATCAAAAGCATATCAAAACCCTAGCAAAATTAACTTTAATAATTATAATAAACAAGATAAAACACATTGATAAAATCTACTTAATCGACACAATTTAATTCTAAGAGTATAATAAAATAATATAAAAAATGCTACATGACGTTTTTTATATTATTTTATTTATACTTTTAGAATTGAATTGTGTCGATTAAGTAGATTTTATCAATATATTATTCCGACGCTTTAAACTTTTTAAAAGATAAAACACATTTCTGAACAATATTTCAATAGCAAGATGTAAATAAAACAAGTGTTTCTACATAGAGAAAGCAGTTAGCCATTATAGAAATGAGATTACCAATATAAATACGCGTATAAGAATTTTAATGCTAATGTTACTTTATTTATCAAATACTATTAATCAAGCCCAATACCCAATTTTCAACGAAACTAAAGTTAAAACATAAAGTTTAAAATATGGTTTAAAGATTTTAAAAGAAAATTCATAGAAAGATATTGGATACATCTCTCTCATTCTTACAACAACCAGGAATCCAATAAAAATATTAAATATTTCGACTCAGTCCTTCATAAAAAGAAAACAAAAAAAAAATTATATTTTAATTTATGATTTTTGTTTATATTTTTCTAACTGATCACCTAGATTTTTGTGTTTACTTTTATCACAGCTTTTCACAACGCGATTGAGCAAAGCTTAGACCAATAAACCTACCTTTTTCTCCTTTGTTTACGATTTATATAACCGGACTCACCAATTTCTATTCAATCGACGGAGACTTCAAGTAGTCTCCTAGTAGAAACTTCCGGTCTTGTCATAAATATGTTTTAAAATTTTATTCATGTTTTTTAACATTAATTAAGTTGGTGACAGAAGTTTTAAATCTGTGATTTCTATTTTAAATCGATAATGTTAATATGATAACGTAAAACAGTTCCTTTAGCTGTTAGGTTCATTTACTTACATTTTGGAGATAGTTAGAGCTAAAAATTGAAAACTTCTTGAGCAAACATTTACAAAATAGACTAAATATCGTATCCCAATATTTATATTTTGGTAATCATATCTCTTATGGTAAAGTTAGGTTCCTCGAACGCATGTCATGAAACGTTTTTTTCAATGCTATTTTCCATGACCTCTCTTGCTATAAATCTTGATATGTTCTTAGAAAATTGATGTTAATAATTTTTTGTTAGTAAGTAAATACGGAGAGTAAGAAATGAGTTACTAAATATGTTTTTCTGTTTAAACCTTCGTGAATGTTGCAAACCGCAAAACAGTTTGTGAAAAGATGGAGTCGATCATTACATAAAGTGCGGACTTTCAACAACAAAACTTTCGTCAACCATAATGTTCAAATACTCTGAAGTTTTTGCTTACATTAGCAAAGACTGATTCCTGATTGGATTTCGTTCAGCGATTATATAAGTCTAAATTATAAATCCAATAAAAACTTTTAGTGATTTGTCTCAATAAATTATTTCCATTTTATACTGATTCTTTATTCTCTATTGCAAGTATTATAAATTTGCTACAGATTTAATTATAAATAAACATAATAGTAGAAAATAACAAAATATTGCTTCGCCAAAAAAAATTTAATTCCAAAATCGAACGTGCATGAACAATAGGAAAACTTTAAAATTCTTGGAAAAAATTATTTGTTTTTAGTGATCTTTTATTTTCTTTTTTTTCGAATTTTTTTAGAAATTTCGTTTAAAGGTTCGTTTGCATTTATTATCCTCACTACTTATTTAAAACATGTGTTTTTGCAGAAAAATACTTTTAATTTTAAAGGTAATTTAAACTTTAAAATAAATGACATAATAGAAATAATACACAAGCTTTATTTTCATTCAGAACTAACCAAATCTAAAACTTGCGGAGAACGAATGATAAAAAACAAAAACAAAATATTACTATGAAGAAGCTGGATTACCTAAAAAGAAGTAAATAACGTAAAATATTTTTTTGAAGAGAATTTATATAAAAAGTCAATGCACTAAGTCAATGAGTTTGCGATTAATTTTAAATACTAAAGCCAGTGATTAATGCCAAGTAGGATAGTGTGAGAAACACGATGCAAGGTAATTTAAAAAAAAAGAAAATATCCTCAATATCCTCTTCCTCCTCCTCAGAGCTGGATTCAGTAACTTCCTCATCTTCCTCACCAGTGCTGGATGCGCTATAACTGTCCTCTTGATCATCTAGTATAAAGTCTAGTGAGAAGTCGTTATGCAATATAGAGAATTTGAAGGGAATATTTTCACTTTTTAGGACGTTCTCATAGTAGCTGCTTAAACAAGTTGCTTTCTCGAATTCTTTTACAGTTGGGTTTTTCATTTTTATAGTTAATGACTGTAAACCTATAAAGAAAGATATACAAAGTATAATTTAATGTTCGGATGAAGCAGAAACCCACAAAACTAGAAGTTTCTGGAAATGCTTAGGATTACTTTACGTAAAATATTGTCTTTAAAACTTTTCTTTTTCTTTCAATTTTCTTTATTTTTCGGAAGTCACGATAACGATAAAAATGAGAAGTATATCCTTACTTTAATTCTACAACATCTAATGAATAACAACAATGGAAATTTTCCGTTTTCTGAAAAAAAAAACCACTAAAATATAAATTCTTATTACTTACATAAGTTAAATACTTTAAAATTTAATCACATCGCGGTGCGCACAGATTAGTGGATTAATGGAAACACACTTCTGTTTGTGAAAATTCCAACACCTTACAAGATTTATATATTAGCTTGAAACATACTTCAGTTTGAATATATGAATATAATGTGAGTTAAAATACTAGTATGGTTTCGGAGCAACGCTTCCGAAGTTTCCAGTCTTAAGATAAAAATATGTGATTAACACGACTTGATTGGCGCAGCTTAGCCGCAGCTGCTTTTGTGCCATAAGACACCAACCAACCAACCAACCAACCAACACGACTTGCAGCAATCACTTAAGAAAGGTGCTGCCTACATTTGGTAGAAAGGTGATTTCATATGTTTTACTAAACCTTTTCACCAAAAAGGTTGCTTTATGAACATCGTACTTTGAGAAAGGAAAGGATTGGTAAAATGAGAGAATTAGTTTCTGACCACTAAGTTGCCACTCGTTTAGATTAGAATGTGGCGCACGAAAATTCAGGAACTGAATTGGAAATCGGAGTACTGCAATGACTGATCAAATAGCGACATACATTTTGCTAGCATAGCAATGGAAGACTGTCACAGGTCAGGCTTTCTCCTCTAGCACAATTCGTCGTTGTCCGCTTAAAACAGGGCTGGTCACTCGCAGACCTTTCTCCTAATTCCTTTGCTAATGAATAACTTCTCAGGCCGAAATTGGATCTCTAACACAGACATTGGTATGCTGATTGGCAATACGTCTTGTTTTCTGACGTGTCACGTCTCAGTTTCATGGCCCAAGATGGCCACATGCTTGTTTGAAGACAGCTTGGTATAGGGTGATCTTACAGATGAGTTTTGCAGCGGGTTGTACGGCCCAATGCAAAATGTCATGGTTTGGAGACACATTGGGCTCAATTCATGATTTTGTCTGATACAAATTCAGGGAACCATCAGCAGCCAGCGAAAATTCAGGGATGTTTTAGAAACAGAGATAATACCATTCTTTAAGGGTTGTCCATGAACTATATTCCAGACGAACAATGATATCCAATCGGGACCCATTATTGTCCAAGACCTATTCCATTCACGGCAGTTTTCCCAAGTCTGCATGTTCACCAGATATGTCCCTGATCGAACCTGTCATGATCTTCGAGCACTTTAGATATTTTAAGCGACTTGTATAGATCTGCAAATGTAGTATTCAGTGTTCTACCGAAATATGAGTATTCTGTGATTAAATTTAATTTTATTAGCAAGATTCTTTCCTGGCGTAGCAATTTTATCAAACAATGTATCAAACAATATGATTAATGATTTGACAAACAATAGTGAATATATATTTTTCAAATTGTGCACTATATTTAGTAAATATTAATACTGAAAATATGAATAAAGAAAACGCAGTGAAGAAGCGAATAGATGAGGGCGTTATATTTCTTATCCATTAACAATGGTTTTGATTTCCCGCAGTTCATTCAATAGAATATCAGAGTTTTTTTACATTACATTTTTTTCTTTCATGGAACAAAGAAGTCACTATGGAATGAAAAGGAATTCGAGCCTGCTGACCTGAGACATAAACGTGCAAATTATAATAAGGATAAAAAAAAAAATTAGTAATTATCGTTCTTTAATATAATTCTTCCATCTATCACGTCAGAGATTAATTTGTGTTTTATTTCTTTAAATGTAATATTGTCTTTGTATTCAATACTTAATTGTTTGAAAATTTTGTATTTAACATAATTATTTAATCTATATCCAAAGTTATTGCTTATTTTGTCTATTTTAAAGATTTTATTCCAATTGTATTTTATTAAATTCATCATCTACTAATTTCTTTTTTTTTCTTACTTCAAAGTAATTGGATATGACTATTTTGTATATAAATTTTTCATCTATTTTCAGTATCCCATATGTTTTTCTTATTCGTTGTTGGTCAAATGTAGGTTTAAGCTTATAGTTTACTTATACATTATTGAAAATTTTCATTGTTATTTTGTTTATGTTATCCATTTGTTGTTTTTTTAAACTTATCCAACATTCTAGTCCATAAGTTAACAATGAATCGACCAAAGCTTTGTATATAATTCATTTTTGTTTAAATTGCACAATTTTTTTAATATGATAGAAAAGATAAGAGTATGATCCAAGTTTTCCCGTAACGTAGTTGTATTGTTTATTCCAGTTAAGTTTATCATCAATATGTATTCCTAGGTATCTATATGTAGAGATGATTTCTAACTTCTTACAATTACAGTTTTTCAATAATTTTAATTATTGTTATAATTTATGTTTGTACATTCTATTTCATGTAAACTTAAAGTATCATTGTTATTTATTTTTATTTTTTTATTTTTAATTATCATGATCTTAGACTTTTCACCGTTTATTATCATTTTATTTCGATACGCCCATTTATTTATGTTATTCAGCTCCATTTGCATTTTATTACTCGCATTTCATTGAGTTGTATCATTAGTAATCGTCTGCATATAAATAAATTTCTGCATCTTTTATGTTATTATTTATAGAGTTAATAAATATACTGAATAAAATAGTTCCCAAGTTTGAACCCTGCGGAATCCCTCTTTTTGTATTGAAAGTTTTGCTTATTTTTTGTAATAATTTTAATTTTAAATTTTCTGTTTTTCAAGTAGTTTTCAATAATTTTTATTTCGTTTCCTCTTATGTCTATTTGATCTAATAGGATTTTATAATCTATAGAGTCAAAAGCTCATTTAAAATCAATAAAAGCTATATATATTATGTTTCCTTCATTCAATGATTTATTAATGCTCTCATTAACTTTGTTTAGTAATATTGTAATGCTCTTGTTTTTCTGATATGCCTACTGGTTATTGTTTAGTAAATTCTTTTGAGTTACGTAGTTAATAATTTTTTTCGATACATAGCTTTCTATTATTTTTGATATAGTGGAAATTAGAGCAATTGGTCTGTAGTTATTAAGGTCTGTTTGGTCTCCACCTTTGTGTAGTGGAATTGTATATGCAATTTTCCATGGATTTGGATAAATTCCTGTATTATATATTTTATTGAAAAGGTCCACCAACAAAATTGATAAAGACTCATTTATTTTTTTGATTTCTATCGTATTAATTAAATCTGGACCATACGAGTAAGTGTTTTCTTGGTTTTTTATTATTTCCAGAAGTTCATTTTTGCTTGGTGTTAGTAAAACCATAGAGTTTATTTCCGTTTCCAGTATATTGTCTTTATTTTTTCTTGAGTTATGTTTTGTTGAGGTTTTGCCATAGTTGTTCTGAGTGAACTTCTTATATAAATTGTGAAATAGAATTCTGCTATCATAATTTTCTAATATTTTTTTTTCATTCATTTTTTTTTTCATTTTTTTTACCAATTATATTATTGTTTAAAATTTTCCAAATGTTTGAATTTACATTTGAGTCATTTTTTATTAAATTTCTGTAGTATTTATTTTTTTGTTTTGTGATTAAATTTTTCAAAGAATTACGTGTTTTCTTATATATAATTTCCAGTTTTTCATTGTTCTTGTTTTTTGGAAATTTCGTGTATAAATCATTTTTTTTCCTTTATTTTCTCCATTAATTGAGGGGTCATCCAATTTTTTTTGTACCCGGGATTATTATGTTCTATAAGGTTTTTAAAATCCTTTTTTTTATAAGTATTTTTAAAAATTTTTACTTTTGCTTTATTAATTAATTTGTTTAACTTATAAGTGAATTTGCTTGGGTCTTCAATTTTTTTTATTATTATTTCTTCATATAAACGATTTATTTCCTGATTTAGGTAATCAGTATATATTCTAAAATTGTTGTATGTATCATTACATAATAATTCCTTTTCATTAATATTAGTTATATTACTTTCCATCTCAATCAATAATCCAAAATGATCTGAAATACCCCAGTGCAGGATTCCAGCTTCGAATTTAAATGATTCTGAATTTATGAAGCAGTGGTCTATACATGTATTAGTTACAGTTTTGGATGTTTTTACCGATCTTGTTATTTTATTAATATAATTTTTAAAGCCAAAATTGTATAGCATGTTAGTGTAATTTAAACCTATTTTGCTCTTATTTTTTTCGTCTATATTTATATTTATGTCACCTATGCAATTTAAATTTCTGTTACCATTTTTGTTAATAATTTTAAAATTATCTTTTAATTCATTTATAAATATTGATTTATTCGTATGTGTAGATCTATATGTGATGTAAATTATTAAGTCACCTTTTATTAGAGAGTTTTTTTTTAAATTCGCAAATTAAGTTTTCATGTGTTATTGATTCCGTACTTCTAGAAAGAACATTAAATTCGTATCTATACCATAACCCACCTCTGGAGCCAGTTCTCAATTTACATTGTTTATCGAATCCATTTACGTTATAAGGAAATATTTCTTCATCTTTTATATTTACCTCTACTAGTATTATTATGTCAATGTCATTTATTTTTTTATTAATGTTTGCCATTAAATATGAGAAGTTAGATTTTAAGCTTCTTATATTTTGAAATATTATGTTTATTGAATTTCCTTTTGCGTTCCAGTTATCTATAGTATCTATAATTTCTTAGTGTGCCAATTCCATCTTATTTAATTTTTTTTCTTCTTCTAACAAATAATTGACTTATATTGATTTTAAATCTTCTTCAGTTTTGATTTTAATGACTTTTGACATATCATTTTTTCTAATTAATATTTCTTGATTTTTAATCCAAATAAACTTGTATCTTTTGATTTGGATTCTTGTTTCGTTCTCCAAAACAGGTTTTGTTCTTGTTTCGTTCTTTGCTTTTGTTAAATTTTCATTTACATAAATACTAGATTTGTTGTTGTTTTCAAATAATTCTTCGTTAGTGATATGACTTTTCTCCTTGTATGATTTCAACCATTCTTCTTTATCTCTTCGACTTTCGAATTTCACAATTATTGGTCTACTTCTGTTCTGTTTAATTCTACCAAATCTATGGGCTATTTCAATTCTATCCAAGGTGTTTTCAACTTTTAAAGTTATTGCTAATTTAGCTATCGTGTCCAATATGTTCTCAGTTTTTCTCATTTGTGATCCTAAGTTGTCTACATTTCTCTCTAAGTTCACCATTGACCCCTTGAGCAATTGATTTTCGTTCTCAGATTTTTTTGTTTGTCTTCCATTGTCTTCTGTTTTTTATTTATTTAGCTAATTTAGCTATCGTGTCCAATATGTTCTCAGTTTTTCTCATATGTGATTCTAAGTTGTCTACATTTCTCTCTAAGTTCACCATTGACTCTTTGAACAATTGATTTTCGTTCTCCAGATTTTTTTGTTTGTCTTCCATTGTCTTCTGATTTTTATTTATTAAATTTAATTTTTCTACAATTTCATTATATTTTTTATCTAAGAACTGAAAAGAAGATTTAATCTCTTTCAATTCAATTAAGATTGACTGAGCTAAGTCCTGCTCTATTGAAATGGAGGGCTTCCCCATTTTTCCCGTCGGGGGTGTTGTATCTGCTGTTATCGCGTTTTTGAATTTCTCTTCTATTTCTGTGCTTGTTTTGGTAATATCTTTTTTATCCCTTACGGCAATGTTTCTACATTTCTTACATTTACAGACAAATCTTCTATTCGGAGTTAGTGCTTCCATTACGGCTTTATTAGCTTCACATTTATCGTGTTGCTCCACACCACAAGACATCTCAATTCAGCCTTCTTCATTATTGTGTTGCATTCGTTGCATTTTATGGATAATTTGGTATATTCACTCATTTTTAGTTATCAGTGAATTTAAGTTGAACCTTATTATATAAATTTATAAAACTTATACTTATTTTTGTGGACCCCTGACGTTGCGTTTGATGGATCCCGACGTCCGCACGTCTACCTCGGTTGACGCATGCGCCCATGAGGCTCCATGAATTCAGTTACGTCCTTATGGACGTTACGGTGAACTACCGTTGTGAACTACATATATCATTTGGAGATGAGTCTTAATGTAGGAACTGCAACATGTTAGTAGAATTTCCAGAGAAACTGTTATTAATTTTGATCTACAATAGCAGTTTTAACTTACCAATAACTCTTTGAATTCTCAATTCAATG
>JAFIDM010122895.1:10669-27313 GCA_023159025.1 Thereuonema tuberculata | reverse complement strand
TGAGATAGGATAGCGCCATATTCGAATGGAAGAAATGGATACAAGTGTGCTTGAGTGTTGTGTTGGAGAATTCAACATAGTGAAGCGAAGCTAAGTGTGTTACAGTGCATCATAAGTAAGAAGTCAACAAGCGTCTTCTAGACTGTAATTAGTGAACTATTATTACTAGTATTTTGGATGGGCCTCATAGAGTGACATTAATGAAGATGGAAACGAAGAGTGATTCGTACAGTGAACTCATTAATTAATATGAGAGCCAACTATGGATTCACATAAGGTGAAATAAAAGCTATTGAAGCGTAATAAGTATTAGTATTCACATACGAGTGAAAAGTACTTAGATTATATTAGATCTAGTAAATATTATTAAAGGCAGTGTAACAGTGATTAATATTTCGTACAAGTGATTGGGATAGTTTATCAATTACGAAGTAATTAATTGTGATAAAATAGCCAGTGAAATATTTAATGGTGTGATTTAAATATAGTGAGCTATAGTGGAATTATTCTAATGAGAGAATAATTAAGTAACTGAAAGTAAAGTTAAAGTATATCAATGTTTAGTGTATTTGATAGTGCAAAAGTTTAGCAGATCAATTCTGAGTAAATCGGACTAAAGGAAGAGAACTGTGACATTGCAGTGACTGACTTTGAAATATAAAAGGAGTTACTAAATATCTCCATTGTAAATATAGATTCACGAATTTTAAATGATACCTTATTAAAATAAAAATATTTTAATTCGCCTATACTCATTTGTTTTCTTTGCTCATTCTCTCTGTTATTAGTAGGGTTTCTGCTATTCATATATTCTATTAAATAGAATATTATTATATATTATTCAACTCCCCCTCAGCAGAAATCAATCAAACAATATACTTACAATGCTTGTGTAAATAGTGCCAAGAATACCAATTGAAAAGACGGAAACCCACATATTTAATCCAGTAACTAAAAAAAAGAAACACAATAGTCTACACTTCAATAGATGTCTTTTAATAAAAAGTATTTCTGTAATGTAAAACAGAAATAACAATAAGAGAAAAACATATTACACTAAGATTAGAAATTAAATGAAATGGGTTATGAGAATCTAATAAAAACAAAAATATTTAGTTCTTTGGAAAAGTCTTAAAATAATCTCAAAATTCAAATCAAATTTAAGAAGTATTAGCATATTTACCTTGACTTAAAGCCAGACCTGGAACATATATAACGAAACTGATATATATTACCTACCAAAATAAATAAAAAAATGTATATTTGTTGTATATTTCATGTTATCTATCTTTTTGTATTATCATTTTTTTTAGATAGTGAACTCATAATTAATATTTAAAAATACTTAAACTTTTGTTTAAGGAGAGATTTGTATTTCATAAATTTATGCTGTAGTCAGTCTCAAATTTCTATGTAAGACTGTTAAGTATCTTATTATTGTTACATCTTGTTTTCTTTCACGGTACCAATGAATTTTACTTAGAACAATCTGTTCCATGTAACCTGTCCAATTGCTTATCTGATTGTTCCAATGTTTTCAGTGGTTCTGTGAATGGGCCAATTGCCATCTAGAATTCTGTTCAGTTGTGATTTAATGTTGAATGGAAAAGGGTAAGAAGATATCTTGGGAAAAAATAAGTAGCAAACTGCTTAAGAGCGACGTGCATTTGTGAACATTGCTTATAAAGCTTGAGTAAACTTATGATTTGTGATTGTGAAGAGCAGTACAGTCTCTAAAGGTTCGTAGTATAACATTCCCGTTATTAAATTGTTCCTCAAGATGTTGAGAAAGACCAGATCTTAATCCAGTCCAGTAATTCTAGGATGTAGATAGGAGGTGGTTCACATCTTTTAATTTTTGTATTGAAAAATAATGTATTATTCGAGATATCGCTCGACCGAATGCTCAGTCAGAATCAGCTCTTGTATGCAAAAAACAAAATCACCCTTGATATTATTTTTATATGGGTTCAAAAATACATCTGAACTAAAAGCAATTGCAATAATTTAGGACCTATTAATCCCTTCTACCAATCAAATATTTAACATATTAGGCCTATCCATTAATTATACGAAGAAGAAAGCGCATAAGAATAAGAATGTCATGGGTTATTAATGTAGTAATACTTACCATTTGAAAAATATACATGAGAGATCCTATTTTCCGGATTCGACTATCAAACCGCTTTTCTATATACTATAAACATATACATAAAAAAAATGCTATATTTTTCAAATACTTATATACTTATTTATTTTATTTATTTATTTATTTGATATGCAATTTTAGTTTTTATGTAATATAAAACAATACGTAAATCAATAAATAAATAATATTAACTGCTACCATATCAGTAGTAGCGTAGCTAGATATAATGGCGTACGACGAGTGATCAAACTGTCGGAGAGTGAATATTGTCCAACCAAAAAATAAAAATAAGTTGTCGGAAACTAGTAACCATATGCGTACTTTAACTATAAGGTAATGAAGGCAAGCAGATTATTAAATGCGATATTTGGCAGAGCATATCCCTATTTCCGTCATAAAATTAGAAAACAGACTGGATTTTCATTAGTTTTGAAAGGGGGGGGGGGACAGAAAATCGCGTAAAAACTTAGAATTGGTGTTTTTACTTTGTCATTTCCGTAATTTCCTTAAAAGAAAACCCTTTGTTTTAAAGATTTGCTTGTTTTTTATTTGTCTGATTTTTTAAGGAAATTTCCCAGATAACTTTAAAAAAGAAGTAAAGTTAAATAAAAGTGATCAATTACAATTTTTCAAACTTCACAAATTTCACTTTTTGTTACTTTATTATTATTATTATTATTATTGTTATTATTATTATTTTTATTAAATGGAACAGGATATTTAAAAAAAAATAACAGGGATTGCTGAATACAAAATAGAATTAATGAGAATGAAGA
This sequence comes from Thereuonema tuberculata, assembly GCA_023159025.1. Lineage (NCBI taxonomy): Eukaryota > Metazoa > Arthropoda > Chilopoda > Scutigeromorpha > Scutigeridae > Thereuonema > Thereuonema tuberculata. The sequence goes on along the minus strand of JAFIDM010122895.1, from coordinate 24,388 downwards.
ACTAAATAAACATATAGATTAAAAGAAAAATCCAGTGACTTCAAAAAATTTTACGGTCTTACAGGCCTTCAACTACTGAACTATTTGAAAACCGAAGTAAATATTTGACGTCATTTCATTTTTATTTTTATTGACAACTAATCAAACTCCGCCAAAACACACAACATAAAGTATGTGTACATATGTACTTTCCACATTCCTTCATAATCTCATGCTATAGACGGTGTCTTAATCAAACAAAGTGATTCCTGAGAACGTACTTTCCTTAATACGCTGCGAATTGTATTTTTCTTTAGTTGTTAAAGTTGTGAAACTTTATAAAAGAAAAATCCACTGTAGTTTTAGATTACTGCGTAGTTGGCATGATTAGCACTGCCTTGTTCTTTGTAATAGAACAAGGAAATACGAAACTAGCATTATCTATTCACTCTTGGTAACAGCTCGATAATATCTCATGCTTATTTAGTACTATAGAAATTATCTAGTATTATATTAATGAAAAGAAAAATTTTTCATTACCTCATAAACACTAGTTAACTTCAAATTATAAAACAAAGGAAGATAACAAAAACTGACGATGGGGATGGCTAAGATGATACCAATGATAATGAAGAAAATTCCAGCTCCATACATATACACTTCAGACGGAACTGCTATCATTCCAATTGCTGATAGGAAACTGGCCAACAAAGACATTGCAATTGGAACCACACCCATATTTCGATTTCCAAGTAGATATTCCTGCACTGTCCTCTGTCTTCCTCCACTGCACGCATAGTAAATACCAATTAACAAGGAAATAACAAGAGTCAGAGAGAATACAACGTAATCTGCTACGTGGAAATGACGAATTATAGGTTGACCGTTAGCTTCGTAATCCATGATAATAATTTCAAATTATCATTCCAGATACTCAACAATATGTGTTCTTTGTAATGATCTCCTGATTGTAAGGAAACCTAAAATGCAAAAGGAAAAGTAACTTAATAATAGTAATTTTCAATAGAAATAAATTTATATAGCAATAGATCATCTGTTTTTTAAATGAAGTTATATGCAATATAAATTCATGAAATAATGCTATCTTTAATCTATAAGTAACTGTTCAACATGTAAAAAAAAATAATATTCAATTTCAGAAGTACATAAATCTAAACATATACATATATACATACACATATCCTTAAGTAGTCAAATAACATTTCTACAATAGTAAAACAGGTCTATTCTTATAGTGAGTTTTATCTACTCTACATAAACTTCACTATAAGAATAGACTTATCAAATATAGGCTTTGTACTATTGTAAATAGTTCTATTGTAATAGTTGTAATAATTTTGTTTCTCAGTTAAAAAAAAACAACGTAACAACATTTTTTTTCAAAATTTTAACATTAATTATATCATTGTATACACATATCTATTGTAAGAAACAGGCAAGAACACTATTTTTAAGCAGTTAACGATTTGAGAAAGTTTCTAAGATTCACATATTAAATGTTATTGTGGACAAACTGGTATAAACTTTGGAAATGAACAAAGCTGAACTACAGAGATTTCAAGTGTCATTGAATGTTATTGACTTAAAATTGGGCCACCTATCGCTGTGATATGAACTCGAATATTGTAAGGCCATTTCTGCACTGCTTAGTCCTACTATCAACAATATTCTTTTTCGAGCAGCATCCAACCTCCCACTGAAGATATTATTTTCAGATTCTTTCTGCATCCTCTGAAATAAATAAATACTTATTTACGGCGGTCACTCAACTAGGTTAGTTTGTAAAGTGAAAGTTCCAAATAACAGTCTCATCACTGACAGAATTTTTTAATTTTAGAATAAAAATTTATCGAAACAAAAGGATTTCTATGTTATTTTGCAAGGAGGAAATTTTACAAGGTTGTAAAAATGGCATTGTTGTATTGCAGATTATCATATTGCTTAACATCCTCTATTTTTCTAGTTAACTGAACCTGTACAGTTGCAATTGATGTATTGTTATAAGATGATGGCTGTTATATCAGTAATAAAACTTACAATAAGCCCCCATTAAGTAGACAAGGCTTTGCACAATCTAGCCTTACTCTGACTTTCATTTTTTTTTTTTTATAATAAAGAAAAAAGTGCCCCAAAAGAAGAAAACTTTCATCAAAGTAGCCAAAAATGGTTAATTTGAAATGTTTTATTACATATCAACAAAGTAGAATATTTAGTTGATATCGTTATTTAGTTGATATAAAATATTTGATGTAAATATATTAAGAATACATTTTTGCTAAGAAATAAATATAAAAATAGAAATTTTTACTAAGAAAGAAATTTATTGATAAGTGTAAAATATTCATAAATGTTTTTACAATTTTTTTTCTTTTCTTAACCATTAGTAATCATATTTGTAGTTACCACGATTTTAAAAAATATTTTTAAATTTTCACATTTAAAATTTAATGTGAAAAGTCTAGTCTAAATTTTATGGTTTTCCAACTTCTGCACGTGGAAGCAGGTTTTGTGAAGGCCAAACAAAAAATGAAGATAATGGGGAGAGAAGACGATGAATTCATGATTAAGGTGTCTTGATCACCTGATCATTAAAACTTGAGCAATCTGGAACATAAAAATCTTGAGTTTTTTTTTTTTTAACAAAAGGACGAATGTCTTACGTAAACGTTTAAACGTTCTTGATACTTAAGAAAATATGTTTGTTGTTACGAGAAAGATTAACTTAATTACTAACCGTAAAATACCAAAGGAATCTAGGTCATATGAACTTTTTCAATCATTACTTCCTATCTTTCAGAAATTGTTAATGAATATGATTGAATTATCAGAAACGGAAAGACCTCAGTTTTCCTCAAAGGTTTTTAAAAATGTAAATCTGTTCGTTGTGTGTAACTTGCATTCGTGAGATTTTATAATATGAATCATATCCGCAAAACATTAAAACCATGTTCTAAACATCGAATGGTCCACATAATGCGTTTTAAGATAATATATATATATATATATATATGGTTTAGTAGAAAGAGCAGTGGAACCTCCATGACTATAAACTAAAAACATATTAAAAATAAAGAAAAAGAAAATCCATGTGCTGGGCTCTGCCAGCCTCAAATGAATTTCTTACGGCATCAAAATAAAGAAAAAATGCCTAAAAGATATGTAAACACATTAAAATTTGAGACCAATGTTCATCTGACACCTCAAGACAAGCCTGTTTCACGCTTATTAGGCGATCATCAGTTGAGGGTAGTCAGAATGAACTTTTGCAGGTCTCATAACGGAGGTGACAACTGATGATCGCCTAATAAGCGTGAAACAGGCTTGTCTTGAGGTGTCAGATGAACATTGGTCTCAAATTTTAATGTGTTTATATATGGTTTATTAACGTAAAATAAATTAAGAAAAGAATAAAAAACAAGTTATATTAGTTAATTTGAATTCAAAACAGAGAGAGAGTTACAAAGCAGAAATGAAGAAAACGCGTACTAAGATACTATATTATATTACATTATATTATATTATATTATGTTATAAACAAAAAAAATTGGCATTTCTTTTTATAAGTAAATCTATCTATTGGCAAATTAAAAGAAATTTCGCATGAATTCTGATGTTCTTTATAGCAATGTCCATAAATCGAACGTTCGTACCCAAGAGTTGTCTGTTATTTTCTGTTTGTTGATTCAGAATTTCGCAACAGATATAATTCAAATCTCACTTTTACTTACTACTAAGGAAGGAATTTAGTATCAGATACTATTGGAAGTACCCGTAGTTATGCGGTGTAAAGAAGACAACAACAAACATGCAAACATCGTTTTTATGCTTTTACAGTAAAACCCCGATTATCCGCGGAATTGGGTGGCAAGGGCTTCGCGGATAACGAAAATCGCGGATAACCCGAAAGGAGGTGTAAACACGAAAAAAAATATTTCACCATTAAAAACTATGTTTTATTGTACAAAAAACATAATATGTAAAACTTTTAAAATATGTACAGTAAAGCAAAAATCTTTGCTCTACGTTTGCATTCACAAATTCCGAGAAGGCCTGTAGGATCACGATGCACAATAAACCTATCGACCTTCGCACTGTAGGGCCTATTGAATTTTCCGTGTTGTTGGCTTGGATTAAAATTGAGTTTTTTTTTTTAGGTTCGTAATTAAAAAAAATTTTCGCGGCACTCGCGGATAATCGGGGCTCTACTGTATATGTGTTTTAACAATTATTTATTCAGAATATATGAAAATTACATATTATACCTGTTCTCCAAAGGAATTAGAGAAAATTTATATCCGTTCTGTAGAGGTTATGGGAATGATTTATATCTTTAAAGAAGCACAATTTAGTCCTCTACAAAACTCAGAAAACTATCTCAAAATTAAGTGAATGGTATTATTAATGTTTTTGTACGACTTCCACACTTTTATTTATCTATTATTCTTATTTATTACGAAGAGTTGTTGATTTATCTTTTTTAATGTATGTGCAAAGTATCTTCCATTTATTAGCAATATAGCTGAATCTCAATATGTATTTTTATTTTTGATGCAATATCAAATTTTACGAATAGGGTAACCTTTGATACCTTTGGTAGACCTTTGACATTCAACTGGTCTTTTCTAAACCTGTCATGACGTGTAGTTTATCAATAATCTTTAAATGCTCGCAACTTTATTTATCTTCAATGTAATATAACAAAAATTTAATAAGGTCAACTGTTAAAAATACGCACATTATATAATACCACCATTAATATTTCTACATTAATAAAAGAAAATAATTGCTTACCATCTGTACACATAACTTATAGCACAACATGGAAATGTTGTAATCATAATCATTATTATAATCTGTACATTACTACTATTCATGTCTCATTTTCCTCTCTAGCATTTGAGCTATCAAAAAATTTGCTGTGACACATTAAGTGACTTTCGGCACTAATTCAGTTATCGGAGATTAAGCAATGATTCGGAGGATAACACTAAATAGTTAAATCTCCCTCTTAAATTAAGCGTTTTCTTTGATTAGATAACATATTTAGACTTCTGTATTTAAAGATTAGACTACATTCTTTTGGGAAAGACAAATTTGCTTTGATACAACCTTCAAATATGGAACTGCAAAAAATAATATTCTTATTCTTTTATATTAGCTCATGTAATTCAATATTCCTTCATCACAATTAATTTCCTTTGTAATTTGATAGGAAAATCGTTGGTCCTTTTACTTCGCATTCCTGTTCATGTCAGTCCGAATTAGTCTAGCGAAAAGAATTGAAACACTTTTTTTATTTAACTTTATATTTCGGGTAGCAAAAAAAAAACAAAAAAAAAAAAACGCGTGTATAGTGTCAATATCAAACAATGAAAGTTTTAAAACCAAATTGCCAATGTACATTACTTTTGCTTAAAGTGAACAACCTTGGACAAATTTTCTAAAATTGGGTATTTACCTCTAAGTAATCGTGTCGCCATTTTTAACGAACGTTAATAAGAATATAAAATATTCAAAATTAAAATATGAATACAAAAGCATGAAAAGCTGTTATTTTAAGATCCCCCAAGTTATTTATATCCTTTGATTTCTTCCTGATAAATAAAGTATTTTCTCGCTATATTTCCATGCTGGTTCATTCGCGGCTTGTTGTACAGAAAGAAAAAGAAAATACATTTATTTCTTTTTTAGTTAAAATTGGGCTAAATTCAAAACATGAAATAAAATTCCTTAATTCAAATCTAAAATGTTTTAGAATAGTGTATCCCATAAGATACATTACATAAATTACGTCATGTAATATATAGAAGTAGGCGCCCTCTCCCTTAAACTCGAAATTAGAATTGGCCCTATTTTATTTTCTTTTGGTTGGATAACCGATAAGCAGACCTTGTCCCACTTTTCCCAAAATTTTGAAGACGACTGTTTATTTATTGATCGATTGATTTGATTTGATTTTATTTATCTGTTGCAATTGAGTTCACTCCGAAATAATATTCTATATACTCTCCTGGTATATTCAATGAATTGGCAGAAAACTGTATATTTACAAAAGGAGGATGCAAAGAATGTAGGTCAAAGTGGACCTTTTCAGTAAATTGCACCTGGTCTCAAACTCACGACCCCCAAGCATTTGTAATTTACGTATTTACGTGGCCCACTTTATTATAGTTCAAAGTTCGTTTTCTTTTCTTATGATATAGCTCAGAAATGTTCTGAAATTGCATTTTTTCTCGTTTTAATTTTCGTTTCATTACTTTCGCTTCATCTACTTCACTTAAGTCTGAAATTTCTCATTTTAAAATTTTTAAACTAAAAAAAAAGTAAAGGTTTCAAACGAACATTTTATAACGTCAATGAAGAAATCTCGTTTTATGCCTTTAGAGTTCAAATTAAAGTCTACATAATGTATGGATTCCAATTAATTATTCTTTATTGTTTCCTGATATAAACTTTAGGATGTACGTTATCCTAACTTTAGGATGTACTCTTGTACGTTATCTCCATCTTCCAGTGAAGCTTATCTGACTTAAGGCTTATCTGACTTAAGTCTACTTTCTTGCTATTAAAACCTCTCGCTTTCTTGAGATCTCTTGAGATTCTATTCACGAATCCTTCAATTTTTTTGTCGGAAGGATTCAATTTTGTTTGTTTGTTTTTTTTAATTATATCACTCTGATTACAAATTTTATTAGCAACAGTAAAAATAGCTCAATTTTACTTTTATCAAACTTTTAAATTTATATTGTAATTAAAAAAAATTCAAAAATTGTTCATAAAAAAAACAATGAAAAAAAATGTTGACATTATCTAAATTTTAGATTAAAGATATTATCTTTCATTGTATAAAAAGTGTATAAAAAAAAAGGTTCAATAAGTAAATTTTATATATATACAAAAGAAATATATAGAAATATATATATTTCTTTTTTGATAATTTTAATAAAAATTTCGAAAATTGGACGAAAATTCAACAAACCCTTTTTTTTTTAATTTAACATTAATAATAATTAAATATTACCTTTTTCAGTTTCCATCAAATCAAAATTAAGGAAGCTGTTTAATACAGCTACAGAAAAAGATGTCACCGATTTATGAATGCAGATTTGGGAAGATATAACAAGGGGATATAGAATGAGGTGAAACATCCTTTCTCTGATTATACTACCCCTCTAAAGTAAGATAACTCCAAGAGTTCAATGACTTGCGAATAAGAACCCAGTAACTTGTCTTATTTTGTTGATAACATCTCGAAAGCAATTATCATCTTTTACACTTTTAAGCCAAAGACACTTTTTTAAATTTTTTATTCCTCTCTTTAGTTTTCGCCTCTCGCTCCTCAGCAATTAAAATTTACACGGGTTTTGTTTTATATTGAATGTAGTAGTTCTACATTTTATTTAAAGAATTGTATTTTGGTAACTTAGTTATTAATGAACTAACAGTAGGCTACAGGATAGTCAAGTTTGTATTAAATTTACAACAGCCTAAATGAAGTCTATCTAAAATAACTATAGTTTATATGTTGATGCTGTAAGTAAAACATATTCCTGAGTTTAATAAAAGTACGCTACATATGTGTCAATAGAATATTTAGTATTAAATTCGAGCTTTCAGTATGTAAACAACAATAACGAAAAAAAAAAAAAAAAAAATAAGAAATTCCTGCCAAGGGAAATTTCTAGAATAAAAAGGAAATTTGATATAAAGTATTGCAATTTTATCTTCCTACCTTCAATCAATCAGTAATCATTTCTTGTCCCAGATTTCATGATTTCACTTTAGATGATAAAAGATTGTATTAAAGCTGCAATCCCGAGTTGGACCGAAAAGACTCCGAGAAGGACTTTCTCTGCGAGTAAAAAAAAAGTACTGACCAATCGGAAGTGACGTCAGAACACAGCCCTCAGTTGTTTCCTCTGCCTTCATCAAATAGCCCAGGGGCAAAGGTTGAAAAGTTGGGGGATGAAAGGGCTGTAGAAGCACTTAAAATTCTGTTAACGAAAATAAAAAAGGCCAACGGGGAGTTTAGGGGAAGGTAAGAGAAAAAAAAGGAAGAAAAAAAAACATTCAGGTAAGTCGAGATAATTGTGTCAAAATTAATTCACGTGATAGAAAATAAAAAGACAATGTCAGATTTAATTTATCAAATTCTCGTAATGACCTCCGTAATCAGTATTTTTTTTTAGTTCAGGATTAAATAGCAGCATTCTTTCAATACATTCCACGAATGTTAAGCTTTGATAAGTTCAGATTTTTAAAGAAGGATTTTTTTTTTTTCATTAGAATATTATTAAAATACCGTTCGAGGACTGAATTATAATCCCACTGCTAATGAAAAACTTCATTGAAATTCAGAGATTGCAAAAAATTTTCTTTTGAAAAAATTGAAGTTTATTATTTTTAAAAAAGAAAACCCAAAAAACATTTTATTTGCAGTGAAAAGGATTTTATATTTAATTTCGAGCTACAATAGTAGATACTCCATCATAATATTTTATATCCCATAGGAATAATTTTCATGAAAAACGCAAGAATTTTCCTGTCAACACAAAATATTCAAACAAAGTTTCACATTAACATTTTTATCAAAATTGGAACCATCACTTGAATTTATTCAGTTTCTTTATTGTTGGGCAACGCCATCTTTACGACTTAGTGCTTTTGTTTAGCATTGCAATTTCAGTTGTTGAAGTTGTGATGACATATTCAAATTCGTCTGATTAAACATCTGAACTGCTGTCCATTTAGTCTCCATTAGGTTCCATTACCCGTTTGACATCAAGCATTAATGAATCTTTTTTTTAAAGAAATCCGAACCAATGAAAATAAAGCACAATTATATTAAATATGAATTTTAAAAATATATTAATTTTAATGTAAAATTTTATATTTTTTTATATTTTTAAGGTAAAAAAATAAATTAACTTATATTTAATAAATTAAAAAAGTATTATACATTAAGGAAAAAACTAAAATCTTTGGAACGTTCACTGTAAAGAATACGAAAATGAAGAAATTGGGTGATGGGAAGAAAAGAAACGTCTCTTTTGTTTCTTGGTCTCGTTTTAATCTCGCCCATCGTCTTCTTTTATCTCTCAGACTTTAACATGATTACAAAAGCTGTGTCCCGAAAAAGTCCAACCTGACCACCAACCTTAAATGTAATGTTATTTAAATTAGATATAATACATTCATAGGAACTTGGAATTTATTTGTTTAATATCAGCTTATGTTTATTATATTTTGAAATTTATAATATTATTTAAAAATTCTTATTCTTCTCAGACATTTTATCAATAATGACAACCTAAAAATAAGGTCATTTCTGGAATTGGTATATTATTAGCCAGTAGGCTAATTATAATGCAGTTATAAGCGTAGACTTATAAATAAATAAGCGTCTACGTGTAGATATACAGTAGCCAAGTGGTAAGGAGCTTGAGTGAGAGTTGGAGGAGACGGATTCAATCCCCACACCGGCATAGGTCCCAGTTTTTTCTATGCTGAATTGTCCTCGGACAGGTGGTCTTTTCTAAGGATACAGGCGTACTGATCACCCGATCACATCTCAGTCCCTGGTCATTAAAACGTTGAGATATTTACCTCAAGCGCCCCAATGTTTGAGGTAACAGCCATCGGCCATCGTCGACCTTTAAGGGATACTTATATAAATGTAATCCTCTTATATAAATGTAATCCTCTTATATAAATGTAATTTTATACTTAACATCCTAAGCATCCACTTAAGTAATAATTTCTGTAATGGAATACGAGTACATAACGAAGCACATAATTTTTGTAAAGAAATCCTTCATAATTCTTTTTCTTCAATGTGGAAACGAACTGAACCGAAAAACCAAAGGTCTCATAGTTCTGAAATGGATTAGAAGATTAGAAAGCTTTTAAGAAAGTTATTGTTTGCAAAACTTATCATTTTGTCGTACAAAGTCGAATTCTCAGAAATAATTTGTTTTTCTTTTCTATTCTTCTCTTTTTGTAAAGTTGTTTCAGAATCAAACTATATAAAAATTAAGCTCAAAATTTTCTCTTTTCAACCACTGGATTTTGTTCCAATTTCTGCGATTTACTGAAATCAGTTTAAGTCGTTTCCAACTGTAACGTTGATTCTAATTGGAATTTATTTACAAACACTATCACTAGACGGCGCATCCACTAGAAGCGATAACAATTTTTACTTCTTTTAAGTGATAAGTAACCCCTTTTTTTGATGAATTTCTCCCTGTAATACGTACAGTCTATTTCTTTAAAATTTCTTTTAATTTAAATTCTACAGAGATATATCTTCACGATAAGAAATAAAACTGACACTAATTTCAGTTTTTTGTTGTTTTTTTTTCATAATGTTCTTTTCATTAGAATACACATGATTGTTAACAGATTACATGTCCTGAGTGAATTCCTCCACGCAGCCTTTGTAAAATTTGATTGGCGCCCTCCTTGATGTCCCTCCACCTGTTTTCGATTGATAACTTTTATACTACGAGAAGTTTCATTGTAATCCACACTTGATAAAGGCTGCATGGATTTTATATTTTTAATTAAGTAAATGTATTTTAAACTTTTAACTTTTCTTAATTCTGTTGTGTATACGATTTAATTACATCATATTTATTTCCGCAAGTTAAACCGATCTTAAACGTAAATACTTTAATAAATCGACAAAAATCGGCTCGCCTGTCTGCAATGAACTTGTCGCTGAATAACATAATAAATTGTATATCTTACTTTTTATTGTTTTTATTATTTTACTTAAATAAATTATTCTATTGTATTATTATTGTATATTATATTATTAAAAATGTAAATTATATAAGTAAACTAATACATGATATAAAATTAATTTAGGAAAAAAAGGCAATGATGACTCAAGCAAGAACTGCTGTGTTTTACTAAAGAAGATTTTTGTGTAGCGTCTTATTATACTTTCGTTTATTTTTGTAGGGAATTATTAATTTGAGTTTTAGAGGCTTTTTTTAGTTTAGCCTACTATCTCTAAAGTATCCCTTTTCATTTGAACGGGGCATAGTGCGCCAAACTCGTTTAACTCAAGAAAGTAAAGAGTTACGCCTATTTTTGTAGTATACACACACACACACACACACACACACACACACGTGTACACACACACATACATACATACACACACGTATACACACACACACATACATACATACACACACGTATACACACACACACACACACAGAATAAGGTTTTTTAGTTAAAGTTCGAAGGTCATTATTCCTTCTTTAGAGAGAAGATGACGTTCTTCAGAGAGATGGAATATTAAAGTACAGTGGAACCCCGCTATTCGTACACAATCCGTTCCAGGAGGCAGTTCGAATGGCGATTTGTACGAATGGCGAATCATTTTTTCACATAAGATATAATGTAAATTGGATTAATCCGTTCCAGATCCACAGATGATTGCTTATTTAAACCTTTGTAATAATACTTTAAGCTTAAAATACATAAAAACTATGAAAACAATAAATATATAGGCCTCTCTTATTATGTCTTTCTTTTTCAGTATAGACGATATGGTTGATTTCGCCATGCCATACTGAGATGCCAGATCAGAGACACGAGTTCCACTTTCAAACTTCGCAACGAGTTCTTTTTTCAATTCAATTGTCGTTCTCACTGCCTTCCTTTTAGGCTTAGTTGAATCAGTAATCTTTTTTGGACCCATGGCTGCACTATTTTCAATAAAAATAACAAAAAATAACAATAAAATATCACAAAGTTTCATGAAGCTTGCGTGGATGATGCGTAGCGTACGGAAGCTAGCACTAGACTGAACTGAAGCGACAGCGTGGGGCGGCCAGTAACAAGGTCACGCTGTCCAAATCGCGAGCAAGCATACGAATAGCGAGTTCAATTTTACTTGAAAAAGTTGGACGAATAACGAGTTGTACGAATAGCGAGGCGGACGAATGGCGGGGTTCCACTGTGTTAAAGTAATCCATTGACCAGTATCTCTACGATTGAATGAACTAGAGTATAAGATTTTATTCCCATATCACTTCACCTATAGACGGTCACTAACCAGGTCTAGGCCAGTTAAAAATAAGATCGTGTTTCAAGCGTCGAACCAGTCTCCTCCTTGCTCGTTCAGCCATTCACACATCGACATCTTTACAAACCCAAGTCTTTCTGCTCGATACGCTCTTACATATCAATACATTTCATTACTACATGAGCTTATATGTAATTCGTTGCATTACAGTATTAAGCTTAATGAAACCTATTAATTATAATTACAAGTCATAAAAAATTATTTTTTCTTTTCTTTTTTAATTCATGAAAATACGAACCTGGGTGGCTACAGTGCAATCGTGGCTTGTTTCCTGAGTCGGATTTCGTCAACAATGATAATGAGTGAACCGTTTGCGATCTGCACTTTTCTATCATATGATCCGTTTATTCTCACAAATAAGAACATTAATTCATTAAATAAGGATTCAATTACTGATTAAAAGTTATTAAACTTGGATGGCAGCCAACCGTGACATAATTTATAGTACATTTGATTAAATAAAAAAAAAAATTAAAGAAATCATTCCAATAAATATAAAATGGGGAAATCCTGACTTACGACGGTTCCTTAATTTGCTACTCAAAAAATAATGTTTAAAAATATTAACTTACTAAAAATTTGTTTGAAGAAATCTATCAATAAAAATTTATTGTAATCTTTCGTAATGTGAATGAGGAGAAACTCCCGCTGGAAATTAAACCAGGTTTCTTCATCCCGCAGCCATGTGCATTACCACTGGGCCCAAAAAATTATTTATATAGTCTATTGCATTCATCTCACCTTCAAAGATTATGAAACAATGATGATAATTTGAAACACATTTATTTATTTTATTTATTTCTTTATTGTTTTTTTAACTATTAATTATCTTTGATACTCATATTAATATAATTGTGAAGAAATCCTTCGTCGAATTTAAAATTTAATAGCGTTTTTAGCGATCCATTTGGGAGCTATTGTGATAGCAATCGAATCGGTAGCTATTGCGTTTGTCCTGTCCTTCCGTCCGTGTCTGTCCGTGTCCGTCCAACGCGCTCCAATGTTCGAGATATTTGGCATTGTACCCCCCCCCCACCCCCGCGAATCGGATCGACAAACGGACTTCACCATTGTGTTCAGAAACCCAAACAATGTAGAAATAGGGTATTTTCAGTGACCAAGGCCCTCTCATGTTCTAGACATTTAGCATTGTTTTCATTGGATTTCCGCTGTAAGCTTAAATGTTAAAAATGCAACTGTTCAATTCCAGTGTCAGCTACAGCTTGATTGGTAAAGTCTCGGACTCCTATGCTAAATGTTGTCGGTTCGAATCCCTGTATCTACTGTGAGGTTTTTTTTCTTAACGTCCGCGTGGATATTTTGTTTGTTTTGTTTTGTTTTTTGTTTTTCTTATTTTCCTAACGGTTTATTTATTTTTTTCTTAATTTTTTTTAATTTTCCCAACTATAATGTTTATTTTTCATCATGTCCTTTTTCATTATTATTATTTTTATTTTTTTTTTATTATTTTGGATCGCTCTAAATTTATGCTTTAAACAAAATTGTATTGATTTGTTGTTTTTGTTTTTCTATGAAAGAAATAAAAAAATGCAATCGAAATCTGACCATTATACATCCTGGAATCATCAGCAAAAATATTCTATTTCCGATTTTTTTC
>JAFIDM010122895.1:0-10269 GCA_023159025.1 Thereuonema tuberculata | reverse complement strand
CCGATTTTTTTCTTTCCATGATATTCAATAGAGGTTTTAAATCGTTTGATATTGTAATCACTTTTTATTCGTTTGTTTTTGAATTGCCAAAGTTATTATCTAATAATACTCGTTGGATAATAATGACTTATTAAATGAAACGAGAAAATTAAATATTATTAAATTCATTTTTATTTTTTTAAAAAAAAGTTTATTCTGAAGTAAAATATACATAAATAATTTCTTTCTGTAGCTTTTATCTAATAAGTCTGGCAATAAAAACTATCTCATTTCATGATATTAATGGAATTGAGATTGAAAGAGGTCAATTCTTTATCCCTTTTTTTTTCCTCGGTGTCTATTTAGAGAATAGATTAGAGAATAGATTTTTTTTTTATTTTTTTTATGATTTATTTCAGTATTTACTTTATTGACTTTTTTTTTATAAATAGTAAAAGAAAAAAGAATGGATTATAAAAATATTTAGATTTTCAAGAATGATAAATATTTTTTTTTCTAATATCATCATGAATGCTTTAATAGGAAACAGCCCTTTGAACAGCTAATTCTTCTGCCTTGCAGTTGTACGTTCCTTTGGCTTCAGAAATTCTATGCAGTTCAAGATGTGTCATTGAAGAAACTGAAATTCTTTTTTTTTCAATTAGACATTGTTGGTCAAAACTGGAAGATGGAGAAGCGTCTGGTTATCGAACTGATTAAAGGTCAAAAGGAAGAGATGGGGGTCCTAAAAAGCATACTGGAGATCAGTATTTATCAACTATTCGTCAGGTTTTTCTTGACAATTCGTAAGTCAATTGGGAAAGATCACAAACTGAAGAAAATGATCACAATTATTAAATATCTTCTCTCCGCACACAACCTTCGGAATTTTTTTTGATAAAGTAAGATAGCGCCAGAAACAATTCGCTAACAGGAATTCGCTCAGGAGAGAGTCACTCAGCAAATGAATGAAGTTACTTCGGAGATGTTGCAACATTTTCATTATTACTTTCTCTCTGTTCAATTACTGCATCGTATGTCCACTTAAACTTGTAGGATATATTCAGAGCAACCTTGTAGGCCAGCCTCGTACATCCAACTAAACAACTGACCTCTCGAACGTAATTTCCGAAAATAAAGACATTTGCTATCATCTGATGCAAATTTTCTTATATAGTTTTCTAGATCTATCTATGTATAACACACTTCCTCTATGATTGGAAAATAATTTTAATTTCCTGTGAAAATAGAAATTGTTTCTACAATAAAACGTCCACGACAGAAATCGAACCTGCAACCTTCTGATCCGACGTCTTATCCGTTAGGCCACGGTGACTACATTCAAATTATTGTTAAATGTCTCTTATCACTCCCTCTATGCGCGTGACGCAATGAGAGAAGAGCCAGAGAAAAAAAACAGCTAATTAATTTTAGGCTACTAGATTAAAATTTAAATTTCAATATTCATTTTTTTGGCCTTCTACAAGGGCAGGCCAGACGAGCATTAGATGCAGAAGCTCGCTTTCAGCGATGAACAGAAGAGTCATTAGAGACTTTTCTCGACATGAATGAAAAAATTAAAAATAATATTTAAACACAAAAAAATTCTACTTAAAATACTCTATCTCAACTAAAAGCCGTAGCATTGTTGTTGAATTGCAAACAGCAATTAAAAAATACTTTTTACCTTGATGGAAAATACAATTAAAAAAACATTACGGGATGTTTGTTTGTCTTTTCAAAGAGTAAAGCCAGAAAAAAGCAAAAATAAAACTTGAAGGACGAACTCAATTAGAACAGTCTATTGCTAAAAAACATCCTTTTTAACATCAATGTCTTAGGCTTTGAAGGTAATTTCAATTCTTAATTTTGATATTTCAGTGTTTTCTGAAAGAATTCTCTACTAAAACGCCATTTTGTTGCATCATCAGTGAAAGAAATGATCGTCTTTATGACATACACACAAATGGAATTAAGATAGTTTCTAAGTTATTCCATAATTTCTATTTTGCTGCTTTTTCTCTTCAAAATGTTGTTTCACTAGTGTTTTCCTTGGATTCTCCTTTTATTTTACGAGCTAAGTAGTTTGTTAACGGACTGAGAAAATGAACTTCACTTGATTCTCGTTCTTCACTACAATAACCTACAAAGAAACCAAAAAAAATACTATAAGCCAACGCTGTAAAACATTGAATCGATTAACTTGTTATTTTCTGGTAAGAAAACACTGAATGAGAAATTAACTTATCTTACGCAAATTTGAACAAAATTCAAAATAGAGTTTTAGAGGAGTGTATTATGACACAGCGTCTTAAGTTTTTGTTTTTCTTTGAGAGCTTTTGCCTTACTTGAGGGATAGATGTGTTAAACGTTCTGTTGGGAGGAGAAAGTTAACAAGTCCATTTACAGTCTTGCAGTTAACACAAAAATAATCGACCCCGTACAATTTTGCAATCTACGAAACGCTTGGGTTATTAAAAGTGACACTACTATTGATTGGCGCGGAGAAACTGAGTTGTTCAAACAGTTGTAAGTAAAGGGTCAAGACACTTTCTATCATGGCCTCCTCAAAAGTAAATGATAGCCATACAAATGGAATTGCAAGAGAGTTAGTGAACATATAAATCGACAACACACTTAAAATAATTATAAAAACTTTAAGAAACCGTAACATGTTTCGATTAGCTTCCGCTAATCATCCTCAAACGGAATGAAGGAGAAGGAATTATTCCGCCAATATATGGCCTAGTCAAAAAAAAAATTATTTTTATTGGCTCCACTCGTTGAGGTGAACCAATAGTCGTGAAGCTCACAAGCCCAATGCCATTATACCGTCGAAGTGGGGAGAAGGCCCAAGAATATTTAACACTGAATGCCATATGAAAAATGTTTTCAACAGAGACCTTGGTATTATACGATTTGTATTTCAAAATAAAAAATGATTCAATACATTTTCTTAGATAGCTATCATTCTGTTTGGCGACAATTCTAACATTATCCTTTATTATTTCATGATGAAATTTATGAACATGATCGGCAGTATTATACTTAAATTACGTTTACCAATTGCCTTTTCGTGCTCCTCCAGTCGTTTTCGTAAAGGTCTATATGTTTTTTTTTAAGCATTCCATTTGTACCGGGGGTTTATTATCCTATTGCTCGAATATTAAGGAATTATGGAATTGGAGTGGAAGCGGCCACGGGCTTCACTGCAGCAAATTGTATCAATGGGGGTGCTAAGGTTTTGGATGATACCTCATGTCTGAATAAGAACAATTACGTCTATGCTATTCCTTGTAAAAATCATTCTTGCATTTATTTTGGGGAAACATATAGACCTTTACGAAAACGACTGGAGGAGCACGAAAAGGCAATTGGTAAACGTAATTTTAAGTATAATACTGCAGATCATGTTCATAAATTTCATCATGAAATTGATAAGGATAATGTTAGAATTGTCGCCAAACAGAATGATAGCTATCTAAGAAAATGTATTGAATCAGTTTTTATTTTGAAATACAAATCGTATAATACCAAGGCCTCTGTTGAAAACATTTTTCATTATGGCATTCAGTTTTAAATATTCTTGGGCCTTCTCCCCCCTTCGACGGTATAATGGCATTGGGCTTGTGAGCTTCACGACTACATTACTTCACGTTACTACATTACTCGTTCACCTCAACAAGTGGAGCCAATAAAAATATTTTTTTTTTTTTTTTTTTTTTGACGAGACCATATATTCGCGGAATAATTCCTTCTCCTTCATTCCGTCTGAGGATATTAGCAGAAGCTAATCGAAACATGTTACGGTTTTTTAAAGTTTTTATAATTATTTTAAGTGTGTTATCGATTTATATGTTCACTGTTTGAGTTCACACACGTAAAACCTTTTAACTATGCAAGAGAGTTGTTGCCGCCCAAGCATTCCCAGTGAATCGGAACCGGAAGCATAGTTCTTATTCGTTTGTAGCATTCAGGTTGATTCAGTATAGATAGATCCCAGTTCCGTCTAATTACTGCCTCCGTCAGTGGCCAAGTAAAACCGGAAGTGGCCTGGCGAAAGTAGAATTAAATTTTCCCCTAAATCTTTAGGCCTTGGGATGTCAATGAGATAGGACTCATGGGACTCCGGTTCCCGGTTTGGGCTTTACAGAGCGTTACACACGCAGAATGGGAATCCTAATAGCTCCTTCTTGGGAATCGCTAAAAATCAGTTTGGGTCTTTTATTTAAAATTTCCAATTGCCCAGATTTCAATGGAACCACTTGAAACTTGCTCTGGAAGAGCTTGGAAACCACATTGACATAAACTAGGAATGTATTTTAGAAACGATGCAGAAGTGTAAATGTAGCAAATACAATATTTAAAAAACGATTCTAATGCCATTCTCTAGTTATGGAACGCTAACTTTAGTGAAACAAGTTTTCAATTGTCTTCGAAGAGAAATAACAGAAACAAGGAAAGAAAAACTGGTTTTATATTGAACACGTTTACTAGTGCATGTTCCATTTTCTGCTACTTCCTGAAGACGGAAGTTGACTGTAGATCGAAACTCATACTTTACCCTATCTCTATATGAACTTTCCAATAAGGATCGGTTTACATGAGCGTTGGCAACGCTAGATGTAAACGAGTGTTACAAACGCCGCGTTAGTTTAGCCCCCAGACATTCGTATAGGGGTAAAATAAAGAAAGTGCACCCTCGAGGACTCAGCGTTGCTAAAGCTCACCAAGGCCCTTTAGAGTAGACCAGCGTTTCTAAACGCTTTAGAGTAGACCAACAAAGCCATTGAAAACGCTCGTGTCCACCGCATCTTTCACTTTCCACGGAAATACATGTGTTTTCGGTCGGTTTGTAAGAGCGTAAGCTCGTATAGACGAGACCTAAGGTACGAGGTACAGAGGTGGCGATGAACCAAAATCAGCTTTAGGTCGCCAAAATATAAAATTCTCATAGTTTAATGATATTTAAACGTTAAATCCGACGTTTTGATAATAAGGTTTGATATTTTCCTAAGTCACTTTAAAATAGCATATAATAATCAATGATCCATTATTAAATAAAAGTTAATTTACCTGAAATCCAGCTGATTATGATTCCCAAGATTATGACACATCCACAACTAATAACCATAGTCCATAGATAAGAAATTTGGTAAATCCAATTGACTGGCGAACTAGAAAAAGAATGTTTAGACACACATATTCAGATTTTATAAATAATCTTTTTCAATCTATTTCAATGTTGCAAATTTAGTCTTAAATGTGCATTTAGAAATTGATAGCAAGTAAACCAATATAGATAATATCACTTCAAATTCAACAAATGATTTAAATTTATATTTTGAATTAAAAAAGTTCTTGAATACGAAATATTAACTTAAAAAAACTTAATAATAATTACCGGTATTACTTTATTCTGTAGATTTACTTTTACAGATCTCTTTTGCAAATGGTCTCTAACTGCATTGTTTTTTGACTATTTAAGTGGTAGTAACATGAATCATTTTACATAACAATGAATAACTAGTATACACTTATAAATTTTACATGGAATTTTAAGAAACTATGTAACAGTTCTTATTTTTTTAGAAGTTCTAACAAAAATACTGAAAACTTACTGGTTGATTTCTACCCACATAGTACTTCTGTTCCAAACTTCTTCGCAAGTTCTATAACTTGTACGAATAAATGTTACATTTATACGCATGTCATTGTAGATATCTGTGGTTATAGGGAGGCAGGAATTGGTTGATAAATATCTTGTAGATTCAGTAGGAAATAATATCATACTACCAGAATTTATCCACACTGCTAATAACAATCCAATAACGAAACTCGATAAAGCACCCTGAAAATAAATAATAAAATTCTGTTTAGAGGAATGAAGGTATTAAGTTTAAAGTGCTTATGACGAGATTTAGAAACATTTAAATGCTAAATGAATAATAATATTAAATATATAAATCAAAATAAATTCTTGCTAATTAGTTTAAAGATATGCCGTACTTTAGTTTTAATTACTGATATTTCAATGATAAGTGTTTGCTGGCGCAGCTTAGCCGCAGCTGCTTTTGCGCCATAAAACACCAACCAACCAACCAACCAAGTGTTTGTTGTCAAATTAATCGTTATTACGTCACAGGCCATGTTCACTTTCTGAAAGTTAATTAATGGTATGGGTGATTCTCGATCATCGGATGGTCAGTCCAACGTCCTCCCGCCTCTAATCTCGGGAAAGAAATGGGTTCCCATTTTACATAGTGCTGGGGAAACACCTGGACTCGTCTGGAGGAGAAATACCCAGGGAAAATCCGAACTCCGCCAGGAATTGAACTGACTCTTCTCTAACCGATAGTGAAATTCCTGTACTATTGGACTACTGGCAATTAAACTAATAATTTTAGATAATAATAAAATTTAACGTGCGTGATATTTGTATATAACAAGAAAAATAAGCATAAAAACGCACACATAAAGATTCACTGAGCCTCTTTCCAAAAATAATCAATGAATCTTTTGTGTTTTAGGTTTATTTTTTTTTTTTTATAGCCTTTATGTATCACTCAAGTTAAATTTTACTATTTACAAATTAATCCTTTATAAGCTAAGCATTTTGTAGCGGATTAATAATTTATCTCCCTTTTAATTATTAATTTATCTCCCTTTTTATTCTTAATTTATCTCCCTTTTTATTCTTAATTTGTTTTTCTTTTTATGCTTTTTTAACTCAAGGGTCATTGTTTTGTTTATTTTTGTCCTTTGTTTAAGTTTCCTGTGTGTCCACTGAGGTATCAGAGCTGGGCGAATCCAACTGATGAGATCTATGTAGCTCGAAACAGTCTATCTTGTGTTCCCGGTATGAAATTCCCATAAATAGCTCAGTGAATCTTTATATGTTTGCGTTTTTAAGCTTATTTTTCTTGTAATAATTTTAAATGTTTAAAAAAAATGTTAAAAATAATACAAGTGAATATAAAACGAATGAATTAACGACAAATTATAAATAATTGGTCCTTTAGTATAGCCCTTAACAGCACTTCACCTTGCTTATTATATTAAAAATCTAGTTCGAAATACGACGTAGTTAAACTTTGTAGATACAACTTAAATATTTTTTTTAATTTTTTTTATAAAAAGAAAGAAAGAAAGAACACCTCTTGACGACAGAAATTATGTTAATATTTAATAATGTAATAAAAATAATGAATAAAGTATTTTTTTTACCTTTGGATTACTGAAAGGAATAAAAATTGAAAGAGAAAATAATCCCAGCAACGGAGCTGCGAAGATATTGTAAAACCTTAGAAGAGGCTAAAGGAAATAGAAATGAAACAAAAAAAAGTTTATAAAAATAAAATTTCAATGAAAAATATAATGAGTTTCTTCACTCAGCAGTTATACTTTTACCTGATTTATTTGTTTTCTGTTGTTATTGATGTTTTCTTAACATACAAATTGGTAATTTCATCAACTTTATTCTCAGTTCTGAAGTACAATCATTGTTTTTCTAAATTTTTGGTTCAAAATAACTGGTTAAAATTGTATTCAGTTTACTTCACAAGAAGTTTTAAGAAATGTTGTCAAAAAAGTTACTGATATTTTGGTTTGGATGTATGGCGAGCCCCCCCCCCCCCTCTCCCCCGAACCCTTAAAATGTAATTTTTAAAGTAATTAAATGTCTGTTGTCTTTTCATCTCTGCAATTACGACGACTCAGAAATATGCAAATATTCAGTGAAAAAGTTTATGTTATTTTTATGTTATTATTTTAAAACTAACATTTGTGAATTTTTCTTTTGGAGTTCTAGATTTTAAACTTACGACTATCTGTAATCATAAGAATTTTCCAACTATCGTTCGAATCAGAGGCGAAATTTGGAAGAGAGGGCAAGGGATGCCAGTTGCCCCCCCCCCCCATATTTTGAGGAAATAAAAAAAATAAATATAAAACGACAAGTGTTATTTACTTTTGACCCCCCCCCCCCCCAATAAAAATGCTGAAATTCCACTGATGTTGTGAACAACGCTGTTTTAACACTAACACATTTTTTTATTTTGAAATTTTTGTTGTATAGCTTCAGGTTTAAAAAAACATTTAGTTGCAAAAGTATTTTGAACATCACTAGAACTAAAGTTATTTTATTCTTAGGATATATAAAAAAATCATTAGTAAAAAAAAAATTCCAGAACGTAATTTATTTAAATACTTCACTTGCTAAATTGCTATTCCTGTTATGTTAATGAATTTCTAAATAATAATATGAGGAATTCATCTCATGTTATATATATATATATATATATATATATACACAAGAAAAAAAAAAAGAATAAAAATAAATTATGATTCATTTTTATTACGAAATTTACTTAATAATCATTTTATAATAGTGTAATTTTAATTTTATAAAACTTTTTAATCAGTGAATTAAACTTACTTCTAATGTCGTATCGAATCGTTTCACAAGTAACAACATTGCAATGCAAATACCACTATAAATTAATACTGAAAGAGAAATACATTTGGTTAGAATAACTGCTTAAGAGCAAATTTTAAATTCAGTATTTTAAATTTATATATAAAATTTATGACAACGTCAGAAAATTTTTAGAATGGAAGCTTATTCAATTCTCATCAGAAGAAAAAAGAAACAAAAAACAAAACAAAAAGGTGTAACTCGATATTTTAAAATTTTAGGCAGAACTGTTAATTTTAATAAAAAAAGCTTAAATAGTGTTATAATTTTTCTGAACAAAAGAAATAAGGATTAACTAAGCAAAAAAAAAAAAAAAAAACATTTATAAATCTCTTTAAATATATATATGTAGCCGGACAGCTATCTGAAATTACAATCCCAATAAAATTACGTTCTAATTTTCTAAATTGCAAATGATTGATTGAAATCTTTGCATTGCTAAACTCGAATAGGGCCCATTATTTACAAATGTATTTATTTAATAGATTATTTGCCTTTGAAAATCTAATCACAAAATACAAATAGAAGGTTAGGTAAAACTGAATTAAACAATCGAAGTAACGAAAGATACTGAATACAGAGCAATTGTTTATTTTATAAAATTAATTAACAACTCAATTATTTACATCTTTGTGAATGCATTGTAACAACTTGAAAATAAAGCATTATATTATGAAAAAACAAATAAAAAAAAGTCGCAATATCTTGATATATTTATTCATTTATTTTTCAAGCATGCTACAGCGATCCAGATTAATATTCCTAAAATAGTTTCTAAGAAATGAAATAGTCGTACTTAATACTCTATGTCTTAATGTTTCTTTTCTTCTTTGGTGACACTGTGGGCAGGCAATTCTCTGCATAATATCAAAGATTGTTATAGTCGCCATAGAGTTCAGTCCACTCGAAATGACCCTAGGAAAAAAACAAAGCAAAAGAAATATAGATCACTTGATATTTAACTTGCGTAATTAACTTAAATCACAGGTTCGGGTCATCGAACATTTTTACATTTAAAAAAAAATTAAAAACATGACTTAAAAGATTAAAACGAGCACTTTCGATTCGATCTCCGAATCGTTGTCAAGTAAAGAATGATTTTGGTTCCGAAATATATGGGGGGGACGAAACACATGATGTTGGATGAGTTTAAAGATTGGGAAATAGGGAGGGTAGGAGGCAAAAAAGATTGTGATGCGAAGGGAAAAGAAATATAAAGTCATTCGTGGGGGGGGGGGGGATGGTTTAAGTTGATTTTCAAAATCCGTATTGGGAAATTGAACATACAGATAAATTATCATTGTAAGATTATATCATTACATCATTATATCATTATAAATTATCATATCCTTAATGATCATGAAAAGATTCCTTGCAATTTATGTTAAAATCGTTCACTCAAAACATAGAATAATGGAATATTTTGCATTTAAAGTATGATTAGTGTTGTTCTTAATATGTTCATAGGTAGATAATTTGAGTTCTTATTTTTAACTGCTAGTGATTGGTGGGACAAACATTTTTTAAGCATTTGGTGACTCTCTCCAATATATTTGCATGACCCCCTCAAGGGCGTAAATAACTCCTTTTGCACAATTATATTCCACCTGTCTTATTTCTCCGTAGAATATGATTAATAGATTGGGCAATGGGTGAAGTAACTGTGATGTCCAATTTTTTAAGTACGTTTTTTATTCCTGGAAAAACGTTGGGATGGTAAGAAATGGATGCATATATGTTGTTCTGTGGTTTCTGATCTGTGGGGTTTTATATATATATATATATATATATATATATATATATATATATATATA
>JAFIDM010122894.1:0-27316 GCA_023159025.1 Thereuonema tuberculata | reverse complement strand
CACTTGGGTGGGAGGAAGCCAACACAAAGGCTGAAGTGTCCCACCCCCGACCGACACCGGGACCTTATATTTAGGGCCCCTTCTCGGGCCCCCTAAGTCAATTGCAAATAAGGAAAAATTCGCTTTCCTATGGGAGGCAGGGACCCCACATTTGGGTGGAGGATGCGACACAAGGGCCTAAGTGTCCCACCCCCGATCGACATCGGGACCTTATATTTAGGGCCGTTTCTCGCCCCCCCCCCCAAGTCAATTGCAAAAGGGAAAACTTCACTATCGTATGGGGGCAGGGACACCACACTTGGGTGGGGGGGATGCGACACAAGGGCCTAAGTGTCCCACCCCCGACCAACACCGGGACCTTATATTTAGGGCCCTTTCTCGCCCCCTCCCCCCAAGTCTATTGCAAAAAGGGAAAACTTCACTCTCCTACGTGGGCAGAGACACCACACTTGGGTGAGGGGATGGCGACACAAGGGCCTAAGTGTCCCATCCCCGATCGACACCGGGATCTTATATTTAGGGCCCCTTCTCGGGGCCCCTAAGTCAATTGGAAAAAGATAAAAATTCGCTCTCCTATGGGGGACAGGTCCACCACACTTGGGTGGAGATGGCGACACAAGAGCCTAATTGTCCCACCCCCGATCGACACTGGGACCTTATATTTACGGCCCTTCTCACGAACCCTTTCTTTCTTTGAGTGGCATTGCAACGCATGCCGGGTACAGCTAGTAACAATATATTTGTCTACAACTTACCATTTATTTTTACAGCAACAAACTTTGAGTTACTTAAAAATCACAATACATTATTAATAAACTCTTGTACGCGCAGAGAAAGAAGAATTACCACATACGGCGAAAAACGGATCACTTACTTGATCCTAGAACTCTTTCCTGCAGAAAGCAATATGGCGGAGTCATAAGAAGAGGTTTCTGTAAGACCTCACAGCCAACTCGTTTTACATTATTTTAAGAGACAGGGTGATGGAATATGTATTTCTGAATTACTAGGAAGACCGGCTATTGCTACAAATTTGTCTCATTTGACGGGGAAGAGAATTGTCAACGAGCGCAAAACGATGCGACCGCAGTTCGTTTTTCTCGCCCAGGCATTTTCTTTCCCATGTCCAAAGCCACTCTAAGACATGGATTATATTTACAAAATTTGAATAATATAAAAATAATAAGAACAGTACATGGATATGTTAAAGATCAAAAGAATAAAAAAAAAAATATCGAAAATCTTGTTCTCTTCTACTTTGCTTTGCAGAAATGTAGAAAATAGTTACGATGCTTTGCAATAGAGATCGCTGAGCTTACAAGGAAATAGTAATCCATAATCTACGAATTTCTTCTTTTTTTTTGTGTGCCGTATAACAGTTTTCATACAACCTTCGAACACATTATTTTTTAATAAAATAGTTGATAAGTTTTTGCTGTGCAAGTTTCGTTTGCCGTTTATGGGCAGGCGTTTTTAACGAGTTTTGGAGATAAAGTGATCTATTGTTTGAATGATTTGTACTACTACAGAATATTTCGGGGAGAGGGGAGGGGCTTGAAAAAAGCGGAGAAATTTAAAATTTAAACTTATACCTTCGAATAATTGCATTTTTATTGTTGCAAATAATGCATACAATGCCAATAAGTTAAAAAATGTTTAATTTAATTTATTTTTATATTTAAAATATTAAATAATTATACTAATACTAGCCGGATACCGTCGCTTCGCTCCGGAACCCTTGCATATATAGCATTAAAAAAAAAAAACTTTATTTATTTAGCAAATTAATATTGAGATCGGAGAATATACGACTTTCCAGCCCGTTGTGCCCTTCTCCACTTAACTCAGGTGTATTGCGGGTTGGCGCCACACACCTGGGGTTGCCGCCATACACTTCATCGTCAGTTTGCCAGATTATTCCCTATCTCGAATTTCGAAAAATCCGGCCTTATTCCTTGTCTACATCATAAAGGAAATCTCTGTGCAAAATTTCAGCTTTCTAGATCCAAGGGTTTGAGTGAGCGTTGATGAGTCAGTGAGTGAGTGAGTCAGGACTTCTCTTTTTATATATGTAGATTTTCATGAATTTTGGTTTGTTAACATCATTGATTAGTTCTTTATAGATTATATATTTGGATGTGTTATTTTCTCATTTTCAACTGTTATCCGATTCGTTCCTTACATATTATTCCTAGTGTTTGATATCATGTTTATTTATGAAAATATGATCTATATTTGTTTTCGTATTTCCATGAATTGTATAGTTTCTTGTTGTTCCGTAAAGACGAGTTTTGAAACCATTATTGCACATAAGTTTTACGTATTTCTGTACTACATTGTTTTTATTCATTTTGAAAATATCTATATTTACGTCGCCAATCAGTATAGTTGGACAGTTGTTTAATATATTTTCATTTTTTATGAATAGATTCTCTATTTCAGTAACATTTTAGTAATTTGTAATTTAGCATTTGCTTACAGAATGACAGACAGAATAACGTTTTATAATATACGTTTTTATAATAAATAATAATAATAGCCGGGTACCGTCGCTTCACTCCGGAACCCTTGCATATATAGCATTCAAAAAAAAAATTCTATTTATTTAGCAAATTAATGTTGCGGTCGTCGGAGAATATATAACTTCCCAGCCCGTTGTGGCTTCTCCGAATAACTCGGATTTATTGCGGGTCGGCGTCACACACCGAAAATTCACATTTTTGCATTTATCTGGCAAACGCTGAAGCGTTTGTGAATAAGTGATATATCGTACGATAGAACTTTCAAATACCAACATTTTCTCAATATAATGTTCTCTTCCATCTTTTATACTTTTCGTTTAAATTGAGAAAAAGTCAAAATTTGACCCTTTAAAAGGCGCCATCTTGGAAACCAAAAACTTTTTTCGAAAGATTTTTGTAGCATTTTGTTTGTCTTAAAAAGATCTACATTTTATCCATTTACATGACCACTCTATCTCTTATAGTTTGGTCACAAAATTGGAAAAACGTAAAGTCTTATGACAGACAAAATAATGCTTTTATAATATATAATGTATTTTTCAGGGGGTGGCCATGGAGGGTGACCACCTCCCCCCCCCGGCTCCCCCCTAGTTACGCCTATGCCCGCATTGCGATTTTAGAAATATGGCCACACTGAACTGGCCATACTGGCCCACAATTGGGGAAAGGGCCTCGGACAAAACTGCTGAAGAAGGAAAAAGGTAAAAAGGGAAATAGCACATCTATTGTTATATTTTTTTTTGAGGGGAGGGAACAGTTTGAAACATAAGCAATCCTTTTTTTTGGGGGGGGGCGGGGGGTTAGACTACAGTATTTACTTATAATATTTATTGAGGGTTAGACAGTATCACGCATCTCGAGCTATAAAAACCCTAGCTACGCAACTGTCAATAAGTATTGCCGCAGCCTATGTCACAATTCAAAGAGCCCATTGCTGTGGTCCGTTAGTTTTAGCATTGGGAACAGTTACAGTCAAGCTGGTGTTTATCGTGGTTTTTCTTTGAGCAAAAGATCCAAAGAAATAATAAAAAGTTTTCAGAACGCATTTTTAAAAGACTTCCAGAAAGCCCATCTTAGGGAAACCCTTTTTCCCTTATCTTTGAGAATTTTAGGAGAAACATTAAGACGAAAGAAGTTGTATTCTTGCATGTTTTTGAGGTTTGGACTCCATAGGCTACTTTCAGCCGATGTCGAGAGCTTCTGATTGGTTAACTCAAAAGCTTCTCTCCAATAGCAAAGCACTGATCTGACATACTGAAACTTACTTCAGAAGTAGTAATTAAGAAGAATAAATACTTTTATTATTGTTGGCGAATAAAAACAAATATTTATTCTTCTATAATCCTACTTGGATTAGAGTTTTAAATGAGTTTTAGGATGTCAGATTAATGCTTTGCTGTTGGAGAGGGGCTTTTTAGTGAACCAATCAGAAGCTTTCGACATTGGGTGCAATGTACCCTCTGGCTGTCCGAACCTGAAAAATATGCAAAAATACAACTTTTTTTGTTTTTGTTTTAATGTTTGGGTAATTTTCTCAAAGAAAAACCACGATAAACAGCGGCTTGACTACACTATGACTACGTTTTACTATAGTGGCGATTCAGATACTTCTTGGAGGGATACTAACTGATAACAATGGTGAAATAGAAAAATAAAATTATCAGTCTTTTACTCATAGGAATTTTCTTGAATTTTCGGATTCCTTTTCTCTGACAAAAACATTGGCATTTCAACGACTGACTTGTGAGAGTTATTATTAGCGTGGAATTTATTTCTTAACAATTTGTATCCAAATCTTAAGATGTCTGTTAATTTTGATCGTACGGACGAGTTGAAAATTCCGACGGGAGATTAAAAGCTCTCTTTTTTTATGTTGAAAGTAAACTTTTTATTGCACATTTGTTGGGTTAAGTCCCGGACAGGTACTGTTTCTCTTAACTTCTGAATAATAGCCTTAAAGATACAGAAAATAGAAATGGACTTTCTGTGACCGAGGACTTGTGATATAGTGAGTATCATTTAGGTGCAGATGTCCGAGGCTCAACTCAGGACAAACATTTTTATTCTTAATCTCTAGGCCGAGTGATTTTTATAACATTAGTGAAATGACAATGCATGTTTTTAAACAGCAGGCCTGTTGGTCTAGTGGTATGATTCTCGCTTCGGGTGCGAGAGGTCCCGGGTTCAACTCCCGGACAGGCCCTTTATTTATTTTTTTTTTTTATTTTTTTCTTCTTTTTTTAATTTTAACGATTCTATTTTTCTATGCTGATTGATTGATGAAAAAATAAAGAAAAAACAAGTGAATATAATTTTGTGTTAAAGCATTAATTTAAGGGCTACCCATAATAATAAAAAAAAATATAAAAAAAGGAAGTACAATAACAAAAGGAAAAAAAAATACAACTATTGTTTTTGTGTGTTTGGTCCTTTGCATTAATGGATAATATTAACAAAAGGAAAAGTAAAAAGAAAGTTAGGAAAAAAATTAAAAAAAAAAATAGGAAAATAAGAAAACAATCCCACGCGAACATTGAGAAAAAAAGATTAAGAGAAAAAAAAGTGAGATATACGGATTTGAACCAACAACCTTCAGAATATGAGTTCTAAACCTTAACCATCGAGCTATAGCTGACAACCGAGGTGGTATGGCTGTATTTCTAACATCTAAGCGAAAAGAGGAAATCCAATCAAAACTATGCCACATATCTCGAACATGGGGGAGGGGGAGGACGTTGGCCCATGAAAATACCCTATTCCTACGTTGTTTGGGCCTCTGAACACGATGATGAAGTCCGTTGATCGATCCGACCTTTCGTTCGGGAGTTTTTAGGGGTGCAATGACAACAATGCAAAATATCTCGAACATGGAAGAGCGTTGGCCCCTGAAAAAAACCCATTCCCATAGTGTTTGGGCCTCTGAACACGATGGTGTAATCCGTTTGTGATCTATCGATACACAGCAGTGCCAAATAAATAATTTCACATGGTTTAGTCCAAGTTAAGAGAGTTGGAACATCACACGACTGTACATGAAGTCATTCAAAAAACACGTTTTTAAAAGGAATAGAGGTGAGGTCTTATGCAAATTTCGTTCAAAAGAAGAGAATTTTACTCACACCAGACGAGAAGCGAAAGCAAATATATCACGTTCTGATAAAAATGTGTGATTCATTTTTATGTACTGCAATCGGAGGTAAGATGCATAGAATGTTTTTTCAAGCGAAATGTCAACCGTTGGAAATGCATTGAAAGAAATTACTGCCGATCCGGAGTTGCCAAGTATTTCCCGCAATACCCCGATAGTATAAAACATTACAATTGTGTGATTTTACATACCTGTCTCGGCTAGAAATTCATGATTGTGGGACAGTGATGATATAATCACTTGACACCACAGATATGTTGATAGTGTTTATTTGAATAGATATTTTGAAAGTGGCAGCGGAAATTTGGAGGAGTTCTTTAGTATACACCACCAAATTGGAAGACGAATTTTAGAATCTGGACTGCTTGATAGATCTTGAAGAACAGATAATAATCATTAATTTAAACTCTGATTCTTCTATTAGTATGAGCGATACGAAGACATCAATTGGATGTGAACTTTTCACAGCGAACACTGATTATTGTCCTCCAAATGAGAGATGGCCGGCGGAAGTTTGAACTGCGCAGCCCTTCCGGTAGCTGATCAATTACAATCCTGTCACAATGGACGCCCGTCGTCTGTTTTCACTGAGAAAGACATGTTGATAACGCCAAATTAAAACTTCTCTCGACTATTTAGCGTTATTTCAATACCAGTTGCTAACAATAAGTATTTATATAAATAAATAAATATATATTATTTATAAATACAATGCTCTTTTGCAAAGTAACAAGCGATTACCGTAATGGCGGCGTCCTGTCATAAAATCAGACGGAAGTGCCTGACCAGACTAATCCATCATACATGCGCAGATCTCACAAAAACAGGGCGGCCATCTCTCATTTGGAGGACAGTAACAAGCTAAGATAAATCAAAAACGAAAACAATGAAAAAAAAAATAAGATAGGGAAAGCGATTAGTAAACCAATCACAATGCTTTGCAACGTCTTCTGATCATTGATATTGCTTTAATTTCCTTGTCTTTATTTCCAGTAAATTCAACAATTGCGCTTTTTGACAATCACAACAATCAGTATAAATGTGATTGTTGCGAATGCAAAAGACGCAATTGTTGCGATTGTTATGATTTTTGTGCAATCATAACAATTTAATCATTAAAATTTAATGAGATTTTAATGATAATTTAATGAGATTTTAATAATAATTTAATGAGATTTTAATGATACTTGTTCACAGACGGACAGACAAAACAGGAATATTAGTCTGTTGATCTAGATCAGAAGACTAAAAAACAAGGTAGGGAAAGCGATTAGTAAATCAATCACAATGCTTCGCAACGTCTTCTGCTAAGCAAATATAATTGATATTGCTTTAATTTCCTTATAATAATAAATGTGATTGTTGCTCATGCAAAAGACGCAATTGTTGCGATTGTTGTGCTTAATGATAATTTAATAACATTAATGATAATTTAATGATATATTAATGATGCTTGTCTACGGGACAGACAAAACGGGAATATTAGTCTGCTGATCTTATCAGAAGACTAAAACGGAAAAACAGGTGAAAAAATAAATAAACGAAAATAAAAAGACAAAAAAAAATATGAATAAAGAGATTAACAAAAAAATTGATAGTTAGAGGAATCAATCCAGCATCCTTCGTCTTACAAGCTCAGTGCTTTATCCATTAGACCACCACGAAGTATATATCCCTCCGCATTATGTGACTTCATTCTTTACGTGAAACGGGCTTGTAGAATGCGATTGGTCCTCAGTTCAAGTCCCGGACAAGCCTCCTTTTTTTAAAATTTGAATTATTCTTAATTCTATGCTTAGTGATTTATCAACAGATAGAAAAAATTAAACGCTATTTTTGACGAAAGAAGACCTGTAGCTATAAATAATATGATTCTAATATTATTGAACTCGGATTGAACTCCGGGAAGAGGTAATGTATTGGTTCTTAAAAGCTTTGTTACACCTGCAGAATACATTAACAGCTTCCTCTTCTTCATTAAGATGATTATTGTACAAACAGAATAGTTAAATAAAACTTGTAAAGGTAAATCCGAAATTTCCATGTTCTTTATGAAATTAATTAATGTAGATCCTTTCCAACTATCTATTATATCTATAAGCAGGGCTTTCGTTAATTATGTTTAGGCTGTTCCTTGATAAGCACTTAATAATCTACATCATGGAATTACGTTAAGTGAAACAGTTGCTCGAACAATATCATTATTCCCTGATGTCCCTACATGTGCATTAATCCAAAATGAATAACAATGTACAGTCATTTCTCGTTAACCGCGGGTTACGTTATTGTAAAACCCCGGCATAACGGAAACCGCTGAAACATCAATCCTAAGGGGAAAATGGGGTTAGGTTTTCACTGACCCTCTTCCTTATATACTTTTGCTATCCGGAAACTCTTTCCAGGACGAAGTAAGTCAAGTACCCAAATCTTATTCATTAAGCTCATCACAAGGAGCGCTTGCTGAAACACTTTCATTACGCTGCTCGTCATTATTGAAATCTAACAAATTGATATCAAAAGCTGAGAAAATGTGGAATGTTACCAGAGCGTCGTGGATATTTTTACCACAACAGAAGCAGCGAGATCAAGATAG
The DNA here is from genome assembly GCA_023159025.1 of Thereuonema tuberculata. Classification (NCBI taxonomy): domain Eukaryota; kingdom Metazoa; phylum Arthropoda; class Chilopoda; order Scutigeromorpha; family Scutigeridae; genus Thereuonema; species Thereuonema tuberculata. The sequence goes on along the minus strand of JAFIDM010122894.1, from coordinate 19,053 downwards.
CAGCTTCTCTTGGTGGAGCTCGTGTCGACGCTGCGTGATAATCTCTGAAGTTTTTCGCTGATGGGCATGGCTGCCAAGAGACGCGAAATGGGTTACACTTTTAAAGAAACTAATAAGCGAATCCGCGAGTTTGCTAGTAGACAATGCGCAGGAAAGGGGAAAGGTATGGCGGTGGTGGGGGTCATGCTGTGGGGAGGGATCACGATTGCTGGACGCACTAAGGTACAGGTTCTGGAAAATGGGAGTATGATTGGTAAACGATATTGCAACGAAGTTTTTCTACGTCATGTTCGATTGTTCCATGGTGCAGCAGGCGAAGACTTTCTATTCACGGATGACAACTGTACGAAAGCAGTGCAAACACTCCTGGAGACTGAGACAATTCATCGCATCGACTGACCAGCATGCTCTCCAGATGCAATGCGGAGATGCATTGTAGCAGGGAAACTCCCCTCCAGAAACCAACCAGATACTCATTCGTGCTCTGAAAGAGGAGTGGACCATTTTGCCTCAGGAACTCCTGGGTAACTCAGTGCTAAGCATGCAACGACGATGTGCGATGTGCATCGATTTCGAGGTGGCCATGTTTATACTTACATGTCTCTCCGCCTGATTATCTGGCAACACTGTACATCCATTCTCCATCTACGTCCTTCAGAAATTTATGACTTTGCAAACGAACGCATTACAACTTCCTGTTTACTTCATTTACAACCATTTTTCTTATTCCTATCATGTGTTTATATTCTGACAAAACATCTACGTCAATAGATACAGTCATGAACTGTTTTTCAAATAAATAGTTGTCGTCCGCCTTAGATTTTGAACGCCTGTGTATAATGAATCATTAGATACAGTACTGAATGTGCGTATAATAGTCAATAAGAAAAAAAGGACTGGTTAAAGGATATAGTGGAGTTTTAGGCTTCTGATACCGTGAAGCCTAAAAGTCCCTGTTTGTCTGTCTGTCTGTCTGTGGATAAGTATCAACTTAGCAACCACGAGGGCTAGAGACTTGATTAGGGTGTCGTTGAAAAGGTCTTGCCAAGAGTAGTTCAGAGCCATAGAGTTTGTGTGTCTAGCTGGTCGGGCTCCGAGGTAGCGATAGCGATTAGTAAACCAATCACAATGCTTCGCAACGGCTTTTCATACGTGAATAAAGAAAATTATTCAAAAGTTATTGAATTCAATCTATTAACAAGGTTTGAGCTAAGAATGACGATTATTCACGTAAATAGTGAGTACAGATTGAGTCACCTTTACGTCATAATAGACTGCGTCGAGACATGTTCCTTTGCTGATGGTGCTTCTTGAAGATGAGACGAGCTTGAGATTAAATTCTTGTAGAAGTGGCTCTAATTTAGTCGAAGATGTTAAAATGTCTTCGCTAAAATATATTTTAATTTGCACGCAACCGACTGTTCACTCCACTTATTTATTAATAAATAGGCATTTTGTATTAATTTTTGAATAATTTTCTTCATTCACATATCAGAAGACGTTGCGAAGCATTGTGATTGGCTTACTAATCGCTATCGCTACCTTGTTTATTCTTGATTGATGTGAGGAAAAGCCCTCGACACCATTCAGAACGTTTAGTTTTACAATGTTGTTCAAAACAATTTCTTAGCCTTGATGGTCAATCCACCCTGATTAAGAGCAAGAGCTGATACAGTTGAAGACTTTGCCTTAAGATGATTAAACCACATAAGTGTAAGACTAAACATTACGCTAAGATACCTAAGTTAATAGAATTCTTAAAACTAATTTAATCCTCACTGATAGGTAAAAAGGAGACGTTATTTTTGATACAGCAGGAAAAAAAAAAAAAGGTCGAATTTTTTTGTTTTCTGGCATTGATTTAAAGTTTATTGTTTTGATTCCAGAAGTCCAAAATCGATCAAAATTCTATCCATAACTTCTCGATCTTAAATAATTTAAGCTCATAGATATAAACTTGTATGATTAACATGTCCATCTTATTTCCTGCAAAATCGTACAGATATCAAATAAATAATGAAACAGTAAGTTGAGTCAAGCTTAACAAATCTGTTTTGTAAAAGAAAAGATGTAATGAGATAATACAGATTAAAAGAGAAGTTAAAGTTCCTTTCCTAAAGTAAAGTATGCCACGCATTATTCAGAGATTTAGATGTATCCAATGATAATGTAGTAGTACAGTGCTTTAAGCTTCGCCCTTATATCTAGGCAATGTATTAATTTGGTATAAATTAAGTTTTCCACGGCGTAACGGGGACCCATTTCGAGGACTGAGAGTGGGTGGAGATCAAACACCTTGCTGTTAATTAAGTTGGACCATAAATAAGTTACATGCTAAGTTTGATGGAAATCTGTCGAGCCGTTTTAGCATGATGCGCGTACAAACAGATGGATAACAGACAAGTAGATAGAGGACAAAAATGTTAAATGGAACAATACTAAGCATGTGCAGTAATAACCTCTTGAAGGCCCTTTAGTGCTACATCCACGTTTAAATCCATAATGTTGATCAGAAATATTACCATTTAATTTCAAGATAGAAAATAAGTCTTATTGCAAAGCTCATCCAGCACTGACAATGACCAATAAAAGACTCAAGAACCTATATTTCTCTTTTTAGAATTAAGGTCCTGACTCAATCAACTGCAGGCGACTGCAAACCTTTTAATTCTTTTATATATTTCTTTTACCAATGCACCTAAAATTCTGAAAATTTAAATACGAACATCCGAAGCATATGGAATTTATATTATCTTGTTTTAATTTCCAAAATAATCTGTAATTAATTAAATTAAAACTCAAACACAGTCAATTTTTGCAGGTTTTTCGAAGTACAGTCGGACCTCTATTTAACGAACCTCTATTTTGCGAATTTCTCTATTTTGCGAACTTTTCTTTGGAACCAAGAACATTTTGCTAATTTCTTCGTAAAATAACCTCCAAATAGCGAAGTGCATTTTCTATTTAACGAACTTTTTCGAGGATACAGCTGAGGGAAAAAGAAAAAATTAACGATTATGTGTTGATTGATGATTACCTTTCACTTGATTTTGAAGTTGAGACCTCGGAAACACTAACTGAATCGGATATTTTGGACAGTCTGAAAAATAAAAACAAAACAGCTTTGAATTGCGATGAAGATGATGAAAATGGAAATGATCATGATGAAGAAATCAAAAAACCTTCGTGTGATGAAATGTTAAAATCATTTGAAACAATCCGACGCGGAGTACAATTTGAAGAAAATACTGAAGGGGTTTTTGGAGCATTTCAAAGATGCGAGACGTAATATAAGCGAAAACACTCCTTCAAAAAAAAAAACTCAGACAAAATTAGCAGACTTTATTAGTAAAATTTAAGTACGCATGTGGTAATATATGCTTTATGTCATTAAAATTATTACTTTTTTAATAATATTTATTGTTTATGTATTTTAAATCTGTTTTATGTAGTTTAAAGTAATTTTAAAAGATGAATCTCTATTTAACGAATTTTCCATATAACGAACTTTTTTTTCGGGATTTAGCGACTTCGTTAAATAGAGGTCCGACTGTATTATTCAGTATTTTCAACTTTTAAAAAAACTTGATGAAAACCTGAAATCATAAAAAAGTCGTAAAATAATGATTTGTATTTAAAATACTTATTATTAGAGCAACAGTTAATTTTTTTAAAAATAAAAATTGTTTGAGATTAAATTACCTTTTTTTACGTGCTATCAAATAATCATAATAAAAAACGTAATTTAATAATCATAATTAAAGGCTTTCTAAATATCATGCAAATTCATTTGTTTCTGTTCATTTCCAAAAATAAATTTGTTTTGAAGCAATTTTTCAATAGAAATAGATTTTAAAAGAATTAACAATTTTTGAATTTTAATTTAATTAATTATAGAATATTTTGAAAATTGAAAACAAGAAAATATAATCCCCACATGCTTCACAAGTTCATATTTAAATTTTTCAGAATTTTAGTTGCATTGATAAAAGAAATATATAAAAGGTTTCCAGTCGCTTGAATTGCTTGAGTCAGGATCTTTAAGTAATTTTTTGCAACATTCCAAACTAACGAGAAAATGGCGCTTTGTTTTAAACAGAGGTTTAAGAAATCGAGCCAAACGTCGGAAACTTCAAAAACAACTGGTAAGGCCCATATAGTATGCTTAAATATCAATAGGTGAGACCAAGAGTTCACTAGGTGACATCCTAGAAGAGATGTTTCAGGCTCTTTGGTGATTATCAGCTAAGAGTGGTCACCAGTAAACAGCGAGGTCTCAGTACAGAGGATAATAGGAACGATAGTAGGAATCAATATGGAGTCGGCAAAACTAAAATAAGCAACAATAAATTCACAATCAAAGATAGGCTAAAAAATTCATGTGCCAGCATTTCGCCGACCTCAAATGAGTTTTTTTAATGCGCTACGAAAATTCATTTGAGGCCTATACCAAATGCTGGCACATAAATTTTTTTAGTCTATCTTTTATTGTGAATTTTTGTTGCTTATTTTAGGTTTGGAGGCTTCACATTGATTCCTATGAATAGTATGCTTATTGCTCTAATGTGAACTGAGAAGAATGAACTATAAACTGAGAGTTCAAAAATAAAGTAGAAGTTGGTTATTGTTTTTATTGTGCAACGTAATAAGCAGAGAATGGCAAAAGAATAAAAATATTTAGTAATGATGTAAGCTTAATAATATGGAGGATATAAGCTTAAATTGTTACAGAAAAAAATAGCAATGCATTATTGGGTGACAATTAAATGAATGTGAAGTAAAAGACAATTTCGCGAACTAGCCTAGTGATTGTTTTTTTAGAAGCAGCAAATATGGCGAGTGGAAGCGCGTGAAAGGAGATCGCTAAGTTAAAAGAAATTAAAAAGATCTCTTTTAATAAAGTGATGTTAAAGATAGGAAAGAATTAGCGATCAATTGGTGTTATCGTTAATACATCGTAGGAATAAAAGTGATGGAAAACCTCGGGGTTTTTTTGGTAGTTTTTAAGAAAATTTTAATTTAAAGCGGGACGCTTTAGCGGAAGCACATTGTATAAAACAATGAAAAACAGAGGGTTATTCCGAAACGGAAAGTATATTTTTTTTTCGGGCGTTTTTCCAAACGAAACATCCTGGAAAATATTATACCTCACTTAACCTAACCTACAGTTAACTGCACGGAAAATGTTTGCTTTTTTTATGTTTTATTTACAACGAAAAATCGTTTCTGCCTGGTATTTTTTTGCGCGCTTCATAACGGCACTACAACCTTTTTCCTTGAAAATGTGCACATCCGCCTCCCGTGAAAGAGTTCCAAGGAAATCTCGAATTTTCTTAAAAACTATTCAAGAAAAACCGCGGTTTTCCGTCACTTTTATTTCTGTTCTGTATTAATGAATCGTTTTCTTCCAAAAAAGTTTAAATTAGCCCTAATTCCATAGGTGAGATTTCATAAAAAACTACCGGTGATGAAAATAGGAAAAAGTAACGATTCAAATAGAATAAAGTGAACTCCGAATCTCGAAGCAGCAAACTCCGTGTTCGATGTCAGAAAGGATTTCATGTGTGCAACTTACAGCTGTGTAAAGATTATTCCTTTGCGGTGTTTGACCAACATACGTAGACAAGATAAAAGGTAAATTATCACTTAATTTACAAAACATTTATGAATGCAGAAAAGTTAGCTAAATACGAAACAGCGTTTGAAATTAAAAATATTAATAAATTAATTTTTAAAATTTTCAATAATGTATATACAAATTTCAGCAATTTGCCCATTTTGTAAAAAAACAAGATTTAGGAAAAAATTTAAAATACGTACAATTAAAGAAAAAATTGGTAAAAAATTATTTATAAAATAATTAAAAAAAACATTTATAATGTCATAGGGAAAAAAATAATCAAACTAATGAAAAAATGACTAGATACAATTGGTTAAAAATCTTTCAAATCAATAAATTGAATAATAATTTTGGTCTAAGATTGGAGAACTATATAAAATATAAATTATTCACTCAAAAATTGGGAAAAATATAATTCTGAAACACTAAAAAGTATTAAAAATGTAAAAACTTCATTAATGGCTGACGTAATTGATGAGAATATTACTCTAAATTTTTAACTTTAAACTTTTATTAAGTTTCTTTTCTTTTAGACAAGGAAATTAACGTGCGTTAGTACATTTTTACAGTAAAATAAACCAAAGAACGCACATAACTAAACAAAACAAAACACAAATTCACTGAGCTATTTCTTTTCTTTTGTGTTAGATAATTAACAAAGTTAATTAATACGCAGCTAATAATTATATATTAATCTATCAGCACCTATATTACAGGTATTCTTTATTTTTGAATACCTAATAGGACTGTCGAAAATTAAAATAAAAAAAAAAATCAACGACAAAAGACTGTGTCTGGGTTTGAGAAATAACTGTATAGAAGATTTCGCATATTGAATGTAATTTAAAGACTAGAATATATTTACTGTAATTTAATATTTAATCGTTAATGCTGTCGTCTTCTAAGTTCTTCTTATAATTTCATATCTCTGAAACATATCTAGCCTAAGTAAATTTTAGTCTTATTCCTACAACATCTAGTAACAAGGCTAACTGTTTTAAGTGAAAAACGTCTCGAACAGGCGGCCTTTTTATTAATTTGAATGAATTTGATGCAAATAGGAAGTAAAAATTAAAAAGTTAAAATGTAAATAAGGATGATGACCATGAGGATGCTGCTGCTATAGAGCAGGAAAAACTAACTTTTTTGACTTTTTTTATATTTTTTTTTTTAATTGTCATCATGAATTTTCAAATCATTGAATTAGGTTAGGTAGGTCAGAGTTTATGATTTTTGCGATATAATGCTCACTAAGGTATTACAAGTCTTTTTTCTTCTCAAAGTCATTTTTTGTGACGAATTTTAATGAACCTTGATAGAGTATATTCGAAGGCAGAACGCCTCTTTGTCTTACAAGGGAAGTGCGTGACCTCGAACGCTGAGACCCGCACGAAAATGTGCTTAGAATCTAAATCGCTAAAGCCAAAAACAGTGGTATGAGTCATACTCCTGCAAAACTGCACGTCTTACCACGACAGATTTGAATGATCACCTATTGAAGGTCCAAGAGAGGAAGTTTAGTAATGTGAAGAAACAAAATATCGATATAATAGGACCAAAATCATCTATATTTCAAAGTACAGTGTTTACACTCTAACCCACAACCGAACAGTCCAAAAGACTGCGTCCTGCTGCAGGTATACTATTCACACAACTAGATTAAGTACTTGTTAGTGTAGGCACAACGTGCCACCGTCGGATGGCGCTAGCAGAGTTTTGCATGGAATGGCTCATACCACTGTTTTTGGGATGAGCGATTTATACTCTAAGCACATTTTCGTGCGGTTCTCAGCGTTAGAGGTCACGCACTTGCCTTGTTAGTAGTATGATTTTGACTTAAGAGTGGAAGATGTCCTATGTTGAACTGGCGGGGGGTGCTTGGCTTCCCTGCCACCCACATTCACCACAATCAATCAATCAATCAAACGTTTAATAATTATTATACGTAATCTATATTATTAAAATCTTTTATTTCTCTGTCTGTATGTCTGTCTGTCCGGCGCAATTTTCTGCGAGAATGGAAAATAGAAATAATTTTTACGATGAAACGTCCGCCTCAGGAATATAACCTACAAACTTCTGATCCGAAGTCAAACGTCTTATCCATTAGGCCAAGGTGACTACTACTCACTTAATATTTTTTTTTTTTTTGACTTGTGTTCTTCCCGTTCCCCCAATCAATAATGAATGAATTCAACCTTTTTGTTTTTTGAATCTCAAGATTTTTTATTTATTTCCGATCCGTCTGTTTATTTTTAATTCGAAAATGACAATTAGAACTATAATTGCCGAAATATTGGAATATTTTAAATATAATAATATTCTTACTTAACCAAATTCTATGTGATATTGAAAAACAAGCACATGTACACGGGAGATGTTTGAATAAAAAAAAGAGTCAAGAAAGAAAGAAGCACTATTTCTATTAGATAGAACACTGAAAAATCACTATTTGTAACTCAAAACCCATCACTATTAAGTTAAAGTATCCCACTTACAGGCCTACAAAGGCCTATGGGGTGGCTGGAGGATAGGCTCCAGCATTCACGACCTAACGGGACGAATTGAGGTCGGGGGGTCAGCCCGACGCCCGCCCGCCTTTAACTCCCGGGAAAGAAACCCGGTACCCATTCTAGAGAGGGCTGGGTAGACCCTAGGACCCGTTTGGAGGAGAAAGGAGCGTGGAAAAATTCCCGCACTCCGCCGAGGCCGGGAACCGAACCCGCCACCTCCAACCACGACTTAGCCATTCGACCACGAGGACTACATTCTAATCTCAATAAAAAATAAAAATATATCATAGATATATGATTCACACGCTGGTTCTAAAAGCAGTCGTGGATTGACAGAATATAAACATCAAAAATTAAATTAAAAAAAAAAAAAACTTTAAAAAAATGTTAGTTTTAGTTTCCTTGATGTAATTTGTGTGTGTGTGTTTTTTAATAAATAAAAAGTTGTTTTCCGTTACATATGCGGTGGCTTCCGGAGCGAAGCGATGGTAGCCGAGTAGTTAATAATTAAAATTATCATTTATTTCAAGTAAATAATAAGTATTTATTATTATTATTTATTACAATAATAAATAAAAATAATGTTTCCCATTACTGCAAATAATTATTAAATGATAATTAATTAATACAGGGTGCGGCAGGTATTTGAGAACACACATTCCTAGTGACAAAGTATCCTGAACGTCATTGTAACTGTAGAGAATTTTAATTGATTAAAATTATCTTTATTATTTTTTACTTTGCTTCGAAGTAATTTTATTTTAATTATAAGATTAAAATGTTTTGGATATTTTTGTGCTGCGTCACAAAGCACATCATTCCAAAAGAGTGAATTAGCGTTTTTATGGAAAAAAAGAAATTGAGTGGACACGTGACTGAAATATGAAATAGTGTGGACTGATTCGAGAGTATAGAATCTTTTGAGTTTGAGAACTGTTGGAGCCACAAGGAGTACGTTCTCGTGTTGGAGACGAGACGAGACGAGAAGAGCAGTGAAGCCATGCAGTACGGCACCATTCAGGGGAAGCGATGATACAACATGTGGCGAGTGGAAGGACTGTCGCATTGGAATCAAGAAGATACAACGCAGCATTGAATAGCAAGTATCATCAGGAACTGTAAGTTAAATTTCGATTATATTTTTCGAGGAAAGGAACGAAAGGAGTTACCTGTAAATCATCGCTATTCAACGAGTGGATAGAAATAAATGTCGAACTCACATGATAGATATTTGGAGCGTTGCCAAGTTAATTAAAGGAATATTTCTCAAGTCAAGAAATTTGTTCAACTATGTATATTATATTATTTAATTTCAAAGAATATGAAATTGAATTACGAGTAGAAGAAACTGTCTAAAGAATTAATTCAATAATTAAAGTATTATTATTCAAATTTAATAGTGCGTCGAGTTAGTGCAACTTTACTGTGAATAATACAATGCAATTACTACGTTACTTAAATTAAATTAGTACGTCAGTGGAATTTTGTAGAACCAGTAATTACAGCGGTTAGTGAGTTAAAGTGCTACAAGTTAGTGTTACTTCAGATTTAATTTATAAGTGCTCACATTGAATTATTAGAGCAGTGGTTATCAAAGTGATAATCTATTGCTACATTTTATGTGCTTTCAAATTACAAAGTGCAAGTGCTACAGAAATGACAATACGGATGTGTATTTGAGCAGTGACTGCTTTGTTGAATATAGGAACAATTGTGATTGAACAATATCCTGTATCCTGAATACTTCTACAAGACTGTCCCATTAGTGAATGAACTTAACTCTAGTATGGAACAATTCAGTACGTATTACGCAAGACGCGTGATACTAGTGTATGTAAATAGTTGTAAATAAAAAAAAAACCAATCTAGCTCTGCATTCAATTACCAATTTTTCTGTAACACACCCCTTTGTTTTGTTGGTAAACATGGCAGAACCTAGGCTAACTCAGGAAATGAAGAGTCTCCTTGACTGCAGGACACTCCGATTCCGAAATTGCTGCCTTCCTGAAATTCGCCCGGTCATTCGTCTTCAACGTTTGGAGAGAGCTGGAGGCCGCCAGTGGTGATGTGGAAACCATTTCCCATAGGAAACGACATTGTCAGCGCTCGGAAAGGACCAGGACGCCCGAATTCATCGATTCTGTCCAAGCTGCTGTCGAAGTTGACCCAGGGAAGTCCATGAGGGCACTCAGCAGGGAGATACAGGTTGATGAGGCCACCATCTGACGTGTGGTTCATGAAAACCTCCGTTACAGTCGTACGTGATGCGGAGAGGCCAGTTCATGTCCGCGAGGGGGAACCCAGAAGAACAGAATGACCCGAGCCAAGGTCCTCTTGAACAAGCTGATACATCCGGAGCAGCCAGGAATGCTGTCGTTCTTCTCTGATGAGAAAAACTTCGTCCAGGACCAGAAGGTGAACCGCAGAAATGATTGGTGGCTGGGTAAAACATCCGGGGAGGTTCCGACCGTCATGCACACCAAGTTCCCCGCCTCCGTGATGGTTCTGGGTGTCGTGAGCAGTGAGGGCAACGTGAAGCCTCCACATTTCTTTCATCAAGGTGCCAGAGTCAACGCCGTTGCTTACACCGATGCGATGTGTTAAAGACGGCTGTGCAACCCTGGATTACTGCTGTAGCACGTGGTAGGCCGTATGTTTTCAGCAGGACTCTGCTCCAGCCTGTACGGCCCATTCCACCCAAGAATGGTTGGCCACCAATTTTCACGACCATGTCACTCCAAACATGTGCCCCATCCCCCAGCTCCCCTGATGTTAACCCTTTGGACTATTGTGTCTGGGGCGTGGTTGAGAGGGCTTCCAATAAATATCCACACAACACCGGTGAAGCTCTCAGGGCAGCTATTGTGGATGCCATGACAAATATTCCCAGGACACACCTCATTCATGCCTGCTGACGATTTCGACGGCGTTTAGAGGTTGTTATTGCGGCAGATGGCGATTTCATTGAATGATGTCCTGCATTGGGTCTGTCTTCCCGTGTACATAATAGTCATTAAATGCTCTATTTTCAGTCTCGGCTCATTTTTTCCGCGGATGTTATTTTGTTCTCAAATACCTGCCGCACCCTGTAGATTCGGGAAGTAAGATATCAACTAGATATGTCATATCTACAATTACAGTAAAACCGCGATAATCCGGCACTCGATAGTCCGGCACGCATCAGAAATAGAGGGTTGCCAGATTTTTTTCTCCCTCTTGTACTAAAACTAAAACATTATTGTAATTTTTAAAAAGTTGTACGAAAATTATCATACACTATGCTCTCGATCTTGTCTGTTTCAATTTCCTTTCCTGTCTTTGTCAGCCTCTTCTTCGCTTTATCTTCGGTCTGACGTCATTCCTTAATGGCGTCCTGGGATAGGCAACGGGAAACCATCCCAGTATCTGTTCCCTAGTAATGGACGGCACTCCGGTTGGGGAGCGCCTAGCGACAAGGTGTTGACCTTTAGAATTAAAAAAAAAAAATACTAATTTAAATTTACCGGGTTCCGCAGTTCATGAGTTTAACTAATTTCACATACAAGAACACGCGTTCTGAATTTAGTTATTTCACTTAGCTCACATAACTCTAACTGGATAATAGAACGCAACTATAGTACCCGAAGTATACGTATTTTTGATAGTATACCAGTCAAATTTATCGTACGTCTGTTTTGTATATTAAAACTGTAGTTTTTATTTATATACACTTGTTTAAACCAGGGTTTTAAAAATGGCCTTGATAATCCGACACATTTGATAATCTGGCATTGACAGATACCCGAGCATGCCGGGTTATCAAGGTCCTACTGTATAAAACTCCGAACGGACTAATAATTGAGACGAGTCGTAATAATAAAATATTTTCTATTTAAGGAGATCTTTCTATAGGTATATGTATCTTATCGCTATACAGTAGTGGAGCATATCTGCCCATTTTCCTTTGTAAATTTTTTAAAAATAAAATATTTTCCACGAATACGTTGTTACTATGTGCTTCTTAATTGTTTCATTCAAAAATATTGGTCTTAATTTCCTGGCTCAGCGTTCTGCGTAATTACCGAAATATAGAATAAGGAAATCTTGGATTTTTTTTCAAAGAACCGCTAATTGATAGACAAAAACGATAAGATAGATTAAGATTTTTGTTAAAAAATGAAGAAGTTCTATCACAAATATCAACTCTTATATTACAGTATTATTTATTCCGGAATGTAGTTTCCACTTTCATTTTTAATGTACATCATTTCTTTAACTAATCTTTCACGAGTATTTTAACTCATTACAATGTTCCACTGCAGAAACTCAGTTTCATCATTTGTTTATGCCGTCGATTCCATTCGTTCTCAACAGATGTCGCCACCAATTACTCTCACTTACCGTACTCTGACTCCACTGCTACCGACGCGACGTTAAAGGTTTCTTTTCAAATTTGGAATTTTTTTGGTGCTCTAGGAGAGGGAAAAAAAATCGCTTCGGTGGTAAGAAGGAAATCTAGAGATTTACGATTTATAATTCAGTGGGTTTTTTTTTTCACGAATCCATAGGTTTCTCTCCCACGTTTCAGACTTGGTAATTATTTACTAGACGCATAAGGAAATAGAAAGAGATAATGAGATTCTTTTTTTTTTTTTCTTTCACTGCTAAATTCTGGGAAATTTGGAGGTTGTAAGGTGCATTTTAAAGGTGTTTTTCAAGCTGGTTTTCAAGAGGGATTTCAGGATTTTAAGTTGGCAAAGTCTGACTAAAGACTAGAAGAAAAGTGTCGATTATTGGTTGTTGAAGGATTTTTTTTTTTTAATAAACATTGCTATATTAAAACTGAAGTAAATCGTACCGTCAATCACAACACGTTTATACTGTGAGGAGCTGTTACTATGCTGAGATTAATTACATTTTAATCCAAACTGATCTTGGCATTTTTTATGGTTTATTAATATCCGAGAAAGTAAAAAGGGTTATGTAGAAAGAATTTTTTGACGATAATCAAGGTAAGAATTAGAAAATTTCAGAGCCGATTCGGATAAGGAAAATCAGATTTCTTAAAAGGGGCACACACAGATTTAACCCTTTCCCGCCCTCTGTCAGAAGACGAGAAATATAACGATAAGAAAATTGGATGATATCATCAGTTTCTTTCAGTTAGTATTCACTGAAAATTGGAACAAAAAGTTGCAGGAAAGTTGCTGCCCCCAGGCATTCTGAGTGAAGTGATACCCGCATTGAGTTCATTTATTATAGCTGTACCCCCTTTATATATCATTCTGACGATTCTGAGTAAGTAGTCAGTAGTAACCTTGAACAGGAATTAGCCACATTGTATCGACGGTATCAAATTCGTTCTTACACTTTTTTCCTGACCTGGTCAATGGACAACTAAAACCGAGAGTAGTCTCGACCCGGACTTCGGATCAGACTCCCGATTGGACTGTGAACAGCATTGCAAACACACAGACCCTAATAAACCATCTCCTGTCTATGAGATCCCTCAAAATCAGTCGTTCTAGTTCTATCCGTATACATCTCTCTCTCTAATAACTTCGAAGCAGTGAATGGGTCTTAATGAAAATCGCCAAGTATATTTACGAACAAGAGGTGATATAACATTTATTTGAAATATTTTCCGTATGGGTTCCATACGAGAAATTTGAACTTGAATGTGACAAAAATTCCCATGAAAAAGTATTTGAAATGAAACAGAAGTTTATAGAGGGTCTAGAAATTTCTTGGAGGACCAAGTGGTCAGGCACTTGACATTGGATTAAAGGAGCAGGGTTCAGGGTGGAGGTCGAGATATTTTTCACGCTGAATTCTACTCCAGATGGGTCCTAGAGCCCACCCAACCCTCTGGAGTAGAGGGTTTTTCTTTCCTCGGAAGTTAAGACTGACGGGAGTCGGGCTGATCACTCGAATTCAAATTGATCCCTTTAGTCACAAAACGCCAGACTGCTTACCCTCCTATAAGTCATATAGATATGTATTGAGAATACTACACAGAAATCTCTGTGATGTTTTATAATGCATATTAATCCGTTTAACCATTCTTGTGTGCATTCATTCATTAATAGGATTAGAATTAAATTGGATTCTAATGACGAAAGTCACCAAGTTGAGGGTTAAAGAAAGTTTGCGACACATTAAAAAGTACATTAAAAAACGATAGGTTTCGAATCTGTAACGATTCATTGACAAGTGTTAATGAATCGTTACAGATTCGAAACCTATCGTTTTTTAAATGTAAATTTCAACGAAAACGTTTAGGTAGCCATTGACCAGGTCACGAAAAATAGCCCTAAAGAATTTGAGCGATGCCATAGAGAGAAGCTATTAGGGTTCCAATGTCTGCAATGTCATTCACAGACGAAACCGGAAGTCGGACTCTATCTCGATGGTCTTTCTATGGAGTGAGGTTTGGGAAAATGGGGGAAAACGCTTTCTGTTTTTGGTGGCCATTGACCGAGTTACGAAAATAGTATAACTGGATCAAGTTAGGATCCATCTACACTAATTCGACTACGTTGACAACGAATACAATAGCCTCGATCCAATATGGCCACTTCAGGTTTTAAGATGGCCACTAGATACTTATTCAGAGTTGCCCTAATAGTTACAAATTGTACAGGATCGTTTGGTTTTGTGTATACTATCCCACGTAACACAAAGCGTTGGCCCAACGTCGGCCAACCATTCCCCAACAATGCCAACCATAGCCCAACGTTGGGCCAACGCTTTGTGTTACGTGGGATAGTATACACAAAACCAAACGATCCTGTACAATTTGTAACTATTAGGGCAACTCTGAATAGACTTGTTTGTTTTGTTTCTTTTAAATTCATGAAAACGACAAAAGCCAAAACCTTAACATTTATTTTCAATTTATAATATCTGCTCAATGCAAACAGTGCTAATGCTCTGGTCCCCACCCCTCCCGAATGCAGAGATTTGTCCCATTTTTTTTTTTTTTTCTTTTTTCTGCGATATAGGTTGGCGGGATCTTGGCCCTGCTCTCTATCATTCCCTTGAAATTTTGTTTTTTTTTGTTTTTTGGAGGGGGGATTGTTACTGGTCAGATTCTTAACTTGCTTCCCCTCCCCCCACCTTCCAGCGAAATGAAATCCTACAAATGCCACTGTTTCAATTTTCTTAAATAAAAAAGAAAAATGACTTAAACCTGCATTACTTAAATCTGCATAAGTTATCTAAATTGGATTAACTTTAATGAATTAGTTAAAACATTAGTATTTATTAAATACATCGGAAGCGCAGTGGTGCCTCAAAGGAAAAAAATACCCAATGAAAAACTCACCAATGAAAAAACCAGTGAGAAAATCCATGTGCCAGCGAGAGCGGCGTCAATGAATTTTTTTTAAAGCATAAGACGTCAAACTGCGCATTTGAAATGTTCAAAAACAACAATGGATGAGACCAAATTATTCACAAGTGATCGCCAACGAGCATGAAACAGCTGTTCCAGGATGTCACTTGTGAATAATTCGGTCTCATCCATTGTTGCTTTTTAATATTAGTATTTATTGTTTAATACATCTTTAATAAATAAAAACATAATAATTTTCACAGAATATGCATTTTTTTATTGTTGACAAGGAGACCATGATGGATCGATGTTGCGGAATTGATCGGGAATTTTTAGTGACAAAACAAAAAATAAGAAGACCGGCAATATTGGGGTGGAGTTTTTCAATTATTGTGGAAAACCGTTAAAGGACGCTCTGAGTAAAGTTGTAAAGCTGTGTGTGTTGAATCACTGATAGGTCTTCTTGTAACTTGGTTTGCACATTAAGGACAAGAAACGATCTAACTTTTAGATGTATTTTATTTTCCGAGCCTTTCTTTGTCAAGAGAAATACTAATTGCGTGGTCAACTCAACTGCTCGGATTTCCAACTGTTACAGTTGGATTTCAATATTGTACTGCATGTAAATTTTAGAATTAAACTTAATTTTTAGTTTTAAGTTTTAGCTTGGTATAATTTCTTTTTGTGAATAAATTTCCGACTGTTACAAATGGATTTGAATGTTATATTGCATGTATTTTCTTTTTTAGAACTTAAACTTTAATTTACTTTTAGTTTTAGTTTACTTGATGTAATTTGTTTTTGTGAGTAAATAAAACATTTTTTTCCATTACAAGTGCGAGGCTTTCAGAGCAAAGCGAAGGGCAGACGTCTAGCAACTTTAAAAATAAAAATAAACTGTTCGTTTATATTGTTTCACAACTTAAAGAAAAAAAATTGAAAGCAGGCTTTGAGTTCTTTCATGAACTTTAGTTTTTATAGTCATGGAACCACGGTGCATTAGTTATAATATCAAACACTAACTCCCTCTTGATATGTGTTTACAATGCCGGTACGAAAAAGGGAATGTCTGTTTTAAAATGTATTAATTTGTAACTGTAAAACTTCTTACTTGACACTGCCAGTCAAACCAAAGTTGCAGCTGACTGAAGAAGGCGATCGATAAAATGAGGAATCAACCTTTGCTTTGCGTCTTCCAATTTTTTCCTTTCGATCTAATCAAAAAAGAAAATCAAGTCTATTCCCATTCGTAGGCTTTCAACTTTAACTGATAGAAAACCACAGCTGAGCAAACAGAACTTAAAAAAACACCCTTTACTCTATCAGATTTCTGTAGACCATTGTATGATGAAGAGCTTCGTATGCTTCTTTTCTATTAGGGTTGGTTTAAAAACGAATGCCGATAAGTAAACTTCATTATTATTGACGGAATAAACAAAGGATCAAAATCATTGTTAGTCACCTACATTGGTCCTCAAAAATCTGGGTCGAACAAAATGTAACTGGTAACAGAATTACAATGCAAATTCAAAACAGTTTGTGAATTGTCTAAAACTAAATTTTCAGCTTTCCTGGACTCGTAGTTCTTAATGTAAAGTAATAACAATGCTTTAAAAAGTACAGATTAATGTGTTTTATTTTTGACTTCACTGCTACCAAAAATCAATAGCCAATCATCCAAATTAGCAATATTCATCCATCATTAAAGTTTCACCTTGCTAAGTTAACTAATTTTCTGATGTACAGAGAACAGAATTAAACATTAAAACACAGCCGATGATCTCCATCTAACATGAAACAGCTAAGTGCAATGTCACTTAACGATCATTTATTGTTTTTTATTACAAATAATAAAATATTTATTAAAAATTCTAGCTCATACAAATAATAGTAATGCTTTTTGCTTTTTTAACTACACTCATGGACAAAAAAATTAGCGCACCAAGAAGGAGTCGTCAAAATGAAACGAAAATTTACATACGTAATGACTACTTTGATATAAGTAAATGATAAGAAAATCAAAGAAAAAGGATAATTTATTTCAGAGAAAAAGGCAAAAGAACGGAGGAGTTAACATTCCGTTGGACCCCCTCTAGCGCGAATGCACAATGCGATACGATCGGGCATTGAGTCATACAAGTTCTGTATGATGTCTTGAGACATTTCGTTCCATATTTGCTGTAACCTTGCCTCTAGTTCGTTCAAACTCGTGGGATCCCCAGCTCGTCGTCCCAAATGATCCCAGATATGCTCGATTGGAGAAAAATCTGGGGATCGGGCAGGCCAAGGAAGGGTAGTAACAGTGCGGAGACAGTTTTGTGTCACCCTTGCCGTATGAGGCCGAGCATTGTCTTGTTGAAAAATGGCTCCTGGGAGCCGTTGCATGAGTGGCAACACATGTGGTTGCAGGATTTCATGAACATACCGCTGGGCTGTCATGGTGCCACGGAACAATACTAGGGGTGACCGTGTATTGTAGGCAATGGCACCCCATACCATCACACCAGCTGTGGGAGCGGTGTGTCGCTGTACAGCAAAGGCAGGATTGAAGCATTCACCACGGGCTCTCCACACACGAACACGATTGTCATCACTGCCGAGATTGAATCTGGATTCGTCGCTAAAGACGACCTGGTTCCATTCCGCTGCAGTCCAGTTTCCTCGTCCGCGGCAACACTCCAAACGGAGGCGTCGATGGGTGGGCATCAAGGGCAGCACACGTAATGGGCGCCGCGATACCAACTGTCCTTCAGCCAGGCGCCTTCGTATGGTTCGAGAAGACACAGAGGCCCCTAGTGAAGGTGCTACCTGTGCCTGGATGGCGGCCGATGAAGCAGTTGGCTGTATGCGTGCAATTACTGACTATGTGGCGGTCTTCTCGACGACTGGTCTGTCGAGGGCGTCCCGAGCCTGGTCTTCGTGTACATGATATCTCTCGGGTCCACTGGTCCCAATACCTCCTCACAACACAATCAGAGCGGCCTAATTGACGAGCTACTCGCCTAGCTGACCACCCAGCTTCCATCATCCCGACGATTCTCCCTCTCTCAAACTGCGACAACTGCGTATACTGTCTTCGAACACGGCATAATGGCATGTCTACCTCAGCTCTTCCTTTGTAAATGATTCAGCACACTCAAACAAGCTTTGGTTACCTGTTTTATACTCCACAGAGTACGATGTTCAACGCCCTCTACCGGCTATACGTAATGCGCAATCACGCTGCATTTCTAATCATTTGCATATCTCCCCGACATGTACCTTCATTGCAAGTTTCGTTACGATCCCGCAATTATTTCTTGGTGCGCTAATGTTTTTGTCCATGAGTATCTTTGTAGTTTGGGTAAAGTAGCAGATACTGTATTTCATTTAAAGACAACCGCCATTTAGAGCTGATGTATAATACATCATTTTTTTTATGTATTTTGGCATGTAGGATCCGAATTTACCTTCAGAAATCTCCTAGGACATAGGATTTTTAACATATTACGAATTTTTTGTTTATTTCTTTTTTTGATGTTTTTCCTCCTTCTAATTTAATAATGACAAACTGTATGTATGTGTAGATTCTACATAATCTTTATTTGGTTGTAATAAGTAGTGGA